>CAKAJI010000490.1:0-138155 GCA_916610255.1 Lasioglossum lativentre
GCATATTACGTTATATTATAAGGTATTTTCAATGATACACTGCATATTACGTTATATTATAAGTATTTTCAATGGTATACTGCATATTACGTTATTTTATAAGGTATTTTTAATGATATATATCATATTACGTTATATTATAAGGTATTTTCAATGACAGACTGCATATTACATTATTTTATAATGTATTTTTAATGGTAGACAGCATATTACGTTATATTATAAGGTATTTTCAATGATACACCGCATATTACGTTATATTATAAGGGTATTTTCAATGATACACTGCATATTACGTTATATGATAAGGTATTTTCAATGATACACTGCATATTACGTTATATTATAAGGTTTTTTTCAATGATGCACTGCATATTACGTTATACCATAAGGTATTTTTCAATGATACACTACAAATTACGATATATTATAAGGTATTTTCAATGATACACTGCATATTACGTTATATTATAAGGTATTTTCATTGATAGACTAGAATTACCATATATTCTAAGGTATTTTCAAAGATACACTACAAATTACGATATATTATAAGGTATTTTCAATGATACACTGCATATTACGTTATGTTATAAGGTATTTTCAATGATACACCGCATATTACGTTATATTATAAGGTATTTTCAATGATACACTGCATATTACGTTATATTATAAGGTATTTTCAATGATACACTGCATATTACGTTATATTATAAGGTATTTTCAATGATACACTGCATATTACGTTATATTATAAGGTTTTTTCAATGATGCACTGCATATTACGTTATACTATAAGGTATTTTCAAAGATACACTACAAATTACGATATATTATAAGGTATTTTCCATGATACACTGCATATTACGTTACATTACAAGGTATTTTCATTGATAGACTAGAATTACGATATATTATAAGGTATTTTCAATGATACCCTGCATATTAAGTTATATTATAAGGTATTTTCAATGATAAACTGCTATATATTATAAGGTATTTTCTATGATACACTGCATATTACGTTATATTATAAGGTATTTTCAAAGATACACTACAAATTACGATATATTATAAGGTATTTTCAATGATACACTGCATATTACGCTATATGAGAAGGTATTTCCATTGATACACTACAAATTACGATATATTATAAGGTATTTTCAATGATACCCTGCATATTACGTTATATTATAAGGTATTTTCAATGATACACCGCATATTACGTTATATTATAAGGTATTTTCAATGATACACTACAAATTACGATATATTATAAGGTATTTTCAATGATACCCTGCATATTACGTTAAATTATAAGGTATTTTCAATGATACACTGCATATTACGTGATATTATAAGGTATTTTCAATGATGCACTGCATATTACGTTATACTATAAGGTATTTTCAATGATACAATACAAATTACGATATATTATAAGGTATTTTCAATGATACCCTGCATATTACGTTAAATTATAAGGTATTTTCAATGATACACTGCATATTACGTGATATTATAAGGGTATTTTCAATGATGCACTGCATATTACGTTATACTATAAGGTATTTTCAATGATACAATACAAATTACGATATATTATAAGGTATTTTCAATGATACACTGCATATTACGTTATATGATAAGGTATTTTCAATGATACCCTGCATATTAAGTTATATTATAAGGTATTTTCAATGATAAACTGCTATATATTATAAGGTATTTTCTATGATACACTGCATATTACGTTATATTATAAGGTATTTTCAATGATACACTACAAATTACGATATATTATAAGGTATTTTCAATGATACACTGCAGATTACGTTATATTATAAGGTATTTTCATTGATAGACTAGAATTACCATATATTCTAAGGTATTTTCAATGATACACTACAAATTACGATATATTATAAGGTATTTTCAATGATACACTGCATATTACGCTATATGAGAAGGTATTTCCATTGATACACTACAAATTACGATATATTATAAGGTATTTTCAATGATACCCTGCATATTACGTTATATTATAAGGTATTTTCAATGATACACCGCATATTACGTTATATTATAAGGTATTTTCAATGATACACTACAAATTACGATATATTATAAGGTATTTTCAATGATACCCTGCATATTACGTTAAATTATAAGGTATTTTCAATGATACACTGCATATTACGTGATATTATAAGGTATTTTCAATGATGCACTGCATATTACGTTATACTATAAGGTATTTTCAATGATACAATACAAATTACGATATATTATAAGGTATTTTCAATGATACCCTGCATATTACGTTAAATTATAAGGTATTTTCAATGATACACTGCATATTACGTGATATTATAAGGTATTTTCAATGATGCACTGCATATTACGTTATACTATAAGGTATTTTCAATGATACAATACAAATTACGATATATTATAAGGTATTTTCAATGATACACTGCATATTACGTTATATTATAAGGTATTTTCATTGATAGACTAGAATTACCATATATTCTAAGGTATTTTCAATGATACACTACAAATTACGATATATTATAAGGTATTTTCAATGATACACTGCATATTACGTTATATTATAAGGTATTTTCAATGATACACTGCATATTACGTTATATTATAAGGTTTTTTCAATGATGCACTGCATATTACGTTCTACTATAAGGTATTTTCAATGATACACTACAAATTACGACATATTATAAGGTATTTTCAATGATACACTGCATATTACGTTATATTATAAGGTATTTTCCATGATACACTGCATATTACGTTATATTAAAAGGTATTTTCAATGATACACTGCATATTACGTTATATGATAAGGTATTTTCAATGATACCCCTGCATATTAAGTTATATTATAAGGTATTTTCAATGATAAACTGCTATATATTATAAGGTATTTTCTATGATACACTGCATATTACGTTATATTATAAGGTATTTTCAATGATACACTGCATATACGTTATATTATAAGGTATTTTCAATGATACACTGCATATTACGTTATATTATAAGGTATTTTCAATGATACACTGCATATTACGTTATATTATAAGGTTTTTTCAATGATGCACTGCATATTACGTTATACTATAAGGTATTTTCAATGATACACTACAAATTACGATATATTATAAGGTATTTTCCATGATACACTGCATATTACGTTACATTACAAGGTATTTTCATTGATAGACTAGAATTACGATATATTATAAGGTATTTTCAATGATAAACTGCTATATATTATAAGGTATTTTCTATGATACACTGCATATTACGTTATGTTATAAGGTATTTTCAAAGATACACTACAAATTACGATATATTATAAGGTATTTTCAATGATACACTGCATATTACGCTATATGAGAAGGTATTTCCATTGATACACTACAAATTACGATATATTATAAGGTATTTTCAATGATACCCTGCATATTACGTTATATTATAAGGTATTTTCAATGATACACCGCATATTACGTTATATTATAAGGTATTTTCAATGATACACTACAAATACGATATATTATAAGGTATTTTCAATGATACCCTGCATATTACGTTAAATTATAAGGTATTTTCAATGATACACTGCATATTACGTGATATTATAAGGTATTTTCAATGAGTGCACTGCATATTACGTTATACTATAAGGTATTTTCAATGATACAATACAAATTACGATATATTATAAGGTATTTTCAATGATACCCTACATATTACGTTAAATTATAAGGTATTTTCAATGATACACTGCATATTACGTGATATTATAAGGTATTTTCAATGATGCACTGCATATTACGTTATACTATAAGGTATTTTCAATGATACAATACAAATTACGATATATTATAAGGTATTTTCAATGATACACTGCATATTACGTTAAATTATAGGTATTTTCAATGATACACTGCATATTACGTGATATTATAAGGTATTTTCAATGATGCACTGCATATTACGTTATACTATAAAGGTATTTTCAATGATACAATACAAATTACGATATATTATAGGTATTTTCAATGATACCCTGCATATTACGTTAAATTATAAGGTATTTTCAATGATACACTGCATATTACGTGATATTATAAGGTATTTTCAATGATGCACTGCATATTACGTTATACTATAAGGTATTTTCAATGATACAATACAAATTACGATATATTATAAGGTATTTTCAATGATACACTGCATATTACGTTATATTATAAGGTATTTTCATTGATAGACTAGAATTACCATATATTCTAAGGTATTTTCAATGATACACTACAAATTACGATATATTATAAGGTATTTTCAATGATACACTGCATATTACGTTATATTATAAGGTATTTTCAATGATACACTGCATATTACGTTATATTATAAGGTTTTTTCAATGATGCACTGCATATTACGTTCTACTATAAGGTATTTTCAATGATACACTACAAATTACGACATATTATAAGGGTATTTTCATGATACACTGCATATTACGTTATATTATAAGGTATTTTCCATGATACACTGCATATTACGTTATATTATAAGGTATTTTCAATGATACACTGCATATTACGTTATATGATAACGGTATTTTCAATGATACCCTGCATATTAAGTTATATTATAAGGTATTTTCAATGATAAACTGCTATATATTATAAGGTATTTTCTATGATACACTGCATATTACGTTATATTATAAGGTATTTTCAATGATACACTACAAATTACGATTTATTATAAGGTATTTTCAATGATACACTGCAGATTACGTTATATTATAAGGTATTTTCATTGATAGACTAGAATTACCATATATTCTAAGGTATTTTCAATGATACACTGCATATTACGTTATATTATAAGGTATTTTCAATGATACACTGCATATTACGTTATATTATAAGGTATTTTCAATGATACACTGCATATTACGTTATATTATAAGGTTTTTTCAATGATGCACTGCATATTACGTTATACTATAAGGTATTTTCAATGATACACTACAAATTACGATATATTATAAGGTATTTTCCATGATACACTGCATATTACGTTACATTACAAGGTATTTTCATTGATAGACTAGAATTACGATATATTATAAGGTATTTTCAATGATACCCTGCATATTAAGTTATATTATAAGGTATTTTCAATGATAAACTGCTATATATTATAAGGTATTTTCTATGATACACTGCATATTACGTTATGTTATAAGGTATTTTCAA
Organism: Lasioglossum lativentre; assembly: GCA_916610255.1. Lineage (NCBI taxonomy): Eukaryota > Metazoa > Arthropoda > Insecta > Hymenoptera > Halictidae > Lasioglossum > Lasioglossum lativentre. The sequence goes on from CAKAJI010000490.1 coordinate 5,316, forward strand.
AGATACACTACAAATTACGATATATTATAAGGTATTTTCATGATACACTGCATATTACGCTATATGAGAAGGTATTTCCATTGATACACTACAAATTACGATATATTATAAGGTATTTTCAATGATACCCTGCATATTACGTTATATTATAAGGTATTTTCAATGATACACCGCATATTACGTTATATTATGAAGGTATTTTCAATGATACACTACAAATTACGATATATTATAAGGTATTTTCAATGATACCCTGCATATTACGTTAAATTATAAGGTATTTTCAATGATACACTGCATATTACGTGATATTATAAGGTATTTTCAATGATGCACTGCATATTACGTTATACTATAAGGTATTTTCAATGATACAATACAAATTACGATATATTATAAGGTATTTTCAATGATACCCTGCATATTACGTTAAATTATAAGGTATTTTCAATGATACACTGCATATTACGTGATATTATAAGGTATTTTCAATGATGCACTGCATATTACGTTATACTATAAGGTATTTTCAATGATACAATACAAATTACGATATATTATAAGGTATTTTCAATGATACACTGCATATTACGTTATATTATAAGGTATTTTCAATGATACACTGCATATTACGTGATATTATAAGGTATTTTTCAATGATGCACTGCATATTACGTTATACTATAAGGTATTTTCAATGATACAATACAAATTACGATATATTATAAGGTATTTTCAATGATACCCTGCATATTACGTTAAATTATAAGGTATTTTCAATGATACACTGCATATTACGTGATATTATAAGGTATTTTCAATGATGCACTGCATATTACGTTATACTATAAGGTATTTTCAATGATACAATACAAATTACGATATATTATAAGGTATTTTCAATGATACACTGCATATTACGTTATATTATAAGGGTATTTTCATTGATAGACTAGAATTACCATATATTCTAAGGTATTTTCAATGATACACTACAAATTACGATATATTATAAGGTATTTTCAATGATACACTGCATATTACGTTATATTATAAGGTATTTTCAATGATACACTGCATATTACGTTATATTATAAGGTTTTTTCAATGATGCACTGCATATTACGTTCTACTATAAGGTATTTTCAATGATACACTACAAATTACGACATATTATAAGGTATTTTCAATGATACACTGCATATTACGTTATATTATAAGGTATTTTCCATGATACACTGCATATTACGTTATATTATAAGGTATTTTCAATGATACACTGCATATTACGTTATATGATAAGGTATTTTCAATGATACCCTGCATATTAAGTTATATTATAAGGTATTTTCAATGATAAACTGCTATATATTATAAGGTATTTTCTATGATACACTGCATATTACGTTATATTATAAGGTATTTTCAATGATACACTACAAATTACGATATATTATAAGGTATTTTCAATGATACACTGCATATTACGTTATATTATAAGGTATTTTCATTGATAGACTAGAATTACCATATATTCTAAGGTATTTTCAATGATACACTACAAATTACGATATATTATAAGGTATTTTCAATGATACACTGGCATATTACGCTATATGAGAAGGTATTTCCATTGATACACTACAAATTACGATATATTATAAGGTATTTTCAATGATACCCTGCATATTACGTTATATTATAAGGTATTTTCAATGATACACCGCATATTACGTTATATTATAAGGTATTTTCAATGATACACTACAAATTACGATATATTATAAGGTATTTTCAATGATACCCTGCATATTACGTTAAATTATAAGGTATTTTCAATGATACACTGCATATTACGTGATATTATAAGGTATTTTCAATGATGCACTGCATATTACGTTATACTATAAGGTATTTTCAATGATACAATACAAATTACGATATATTATAAGGTATTTTCAATGATACACTGCATATTACGTTATATTATAAGGTATTTTCATTGATAGACTAGAATTACCATATATTCTAAGGTATTTTCAATGATACACTACAAATTACGATATATTATAAGGTATTTTCAATGATACACTGCATATTACGTTATATTATAAGGTATTTTCAATGATACACTGCATATTACGTTATATTATAAGGTTTTTTTCAATGATGCACTGCATATTACGTTCTACTATAAGGTATTTTCAATGATACACTACAAATTACGATATATTATAAGGTATTTTCAATGATACACTGCATATTACGTTATATTATAAGGTATTTTCCATGATACACTGCATATTACGTTATATTATAAGGTATTTTCAATGATACACTGCATATTACGTTATATGATAAGGTATTTTCAATGATACCCTGCATATTAAGTTAAAGTTATATTATAAGGTATTTTCAATGATAAACTGCTATATATTATAAGGTATTTTCTATGATACACTGCATATTACGTTATATTATAAGGTATTTTCAATGATACACTACAAATTACGATATATTATAAGGTATTTTCAATGATACACTGCAGATTACGTTATATTATAAGGTATTTTCATTGATAGACTAGAATTACCATATATTCTAAGGTATTTTCAATGATACACTACAAATTACGATATATTATAAGGTATTTTCAATGATACACTGCATATTACGCTATATGAGAAGGTATTTCCATTGATACACTACAAATTACGATATATTATAAGGTATTTTCAATGATACCCTGCATATTACGTTATATTATAAGGTATTTTCAATGATACACCGCATATTACGTTATATTATAAGGTATTTTCAATGATACACTACAAATTACGATATATTATAAGGTATTTTCAATGATACCCCTGCATATTACGTTAAATTATAAGGTATTTTCAATGATACACTGCATATTACGTGATATTATAAGGTATTTTCAATGATGCACTGCATATTACGTTATACTATAAGGTATTTTCAATGATACAATACAAATTACGATATATTATAAGGTATTTTCAATGATACCCTGCATATTACGTTAAATTATAAGGTATTTTCAATGATACACTGCATATTACGTGATATTATAAGGTATTTTCAATGATGCACTGCATATTACGTTATACTATAAGGTATTTTCAATGATACAATACAAATTACGATATATTATAAGGTATTTTCAATAATACACTGCATATTACGTTATATTATAAGGTATTTTCATTGATAGACTAGAATTACCATATATTCTAAGGTATTTTCAATGATACACTACAAATTACGATATATTATAAGGTATTTTCAATGATACACTGCATATTACGTTATATTATAAGGTATTTTCAATGATACACTGCATATTACGTTATATTATAAGGTTTTTTCAATGATGCACTGCATATTACGTTCTACTATAAGGTATTTTCAATGATACACTACAAATTACGACATATTATAAGGTATTTTCAATGATACACTGCATATTACGTTATATTATAAGGTATTTTCCATGATACACTGCATATTACGTTATATTAAAAGGTATTTTCAATGATACACTGCATATTACGTTATATGATAAGGTATTTTCAATGATACCCTGCATATTAAGTTATATTATAAGGTATTTTCAATGATAAACTGCTATATATTATAAGGTATTTTCTATGATACACTGCATATTACGTTATATTATAAGGTATTTTCAATGATACACTACAAATTACGATATATTATAAGGTATTTTCAATGATACACTGCAGATTACGTTATATTATAAGGTATTTTCATTGATAGACTAGAATTACCGTATATTCTAAGGTATTTTCAATGATACACTACAAATTACGATATATTATAAGGTATTTTCAATGATAGACTGCATACTACGTTATATTATAAGGTATTTTCAATGATACACTGCATATTACGTTATATTATAAGGTATTTTCAATGATACACTGCATATTACGTTATATTATAAGTATTTTCAATGGTATACTGCATATTACGTTATTTTATAAGGTATTTTTAATGATATATATCATATTACGTTATATTATAAGGTATTTTCAATGACAGACTGCATATTACATTATTTTATAATGTATTTTCAATGGTAGACTGCATATTACGTTATATTATAAGGTATTTTCAATGATGCACTGCATATTACGTTATACTATAAGGTATTTTCAATGATACAATACAAATTACGATATATTATAAGGTATTTTCAATGATACACTGCATATTACGTTATATTATAAGGTATTTTCATTGATAGACTAGAATTACCATATATTCTAAGGTATTTTCAATGATACACTACAAATTACGATATATTATAAGGTATTTTCAATGATACACTGCATATTACGTTATATTATAAGGTATTTTCAATGATACACTGCATATTACGTTATATTATAAGGTATTTTCAATGATACACTGCATATTACGTTATATTATAAGGTATTTTCAATGATACACTGCATATTACGTTATATTATAAGGTATTTTCAATGATACACTGCATATTACGTTATATTATAAGGTTTTTTCAATGATGCACTGCATATTACGTTATACTATAAGGTATTTTCAATGATACACTACAAATTACGATATATTATAAGGTATTTTCCATGATACACTGCATATTACGTTACATTACAAGGTATTTTCATTGATAGACTAGAATTACGATATATTATAAGGTATTTTCAATGATACCCTGCATATTAAGTTATATTATAAGGTATTTTCAATGATAAACTGCTATATATTATAAGGTATTTTCTATGATACACTGCATATTACGTTATGTTATAAGGTATTTTCAAAGATACACTACAAATTACGATATATTATAAGGTATTTTCAATGATACACTGCATATTACGCTATATGAGAAGGTATTTCCATTGATACACTACAAATTACGATATATTATAAGGTATTTTCAATGATACCCTGCATATTACGTTATATTATAAGGTATTTTCAATGATACACCGCATATTACGTTATATTATAAGGTATTTTCAATGATACACTACAAATTACGATATATTATAAGGTATTTTCAATGATACCCTGCATATTACGTTAAATTATAAGGTATTTTCAATGATACACTGCATATTACGTGATATTATAAGGTATTTTCAATGATGCACTGCATATTACGTTATACTATAAGGTATTTTCAATGATACAATACAAATTACGATATATTATAAGGTATTTTCAATGATACCCTGCATATTACGTTAAATTATAAGGTATTTTCAATGATACACTGCATATTACGTGATATTATAAGGTATTTTCAATGATGCACTGCATATTACGTTATACTATAAGGTATTTTCAATGATACAATACAAATTACGATATATTATAAGGTATTTTCAATGATACACTGCATATTACGTTAAATTATAAGGTATTTTCAATGATACACTGCATATTACGTGATATTATAAGGTATTTTCAATGATGCACTGCATATTACGTTATACTATAAGGTATTTTCAATGATACAATACAAATTACGATATATTATAAGGTATTTTCAATGATACCCTGCATATTACGTTAAATTATAAGGTATTTTCAATGATACACTGCATATTACGTGATATTATAAGGTATTTTCAATGATGCACTGCATATTACGTTATACTATAAGGTATTTTCAATGATACAATACAAATTACGATATATTATAAGGTATTTTCAATGATACACTGCATATTACGTTATATTATAAGGTATTTTCATTGATAGACTAGAATTACCATATATTCTAAGGTATTTTCAATGATACACTACAAATTACGATATATTATAAGGTATTTTCAATGATACACTGCATATTACGTTATATTATAAGGTATTTTCAATGATACACTGCATATTACGTTATATTATAAAGTTTTTTCAATGATGCACTGCATATTACGTTCTACTATAAGGTATTTTCAATGATACACTACAAATTACGACATATTATAAGGTATTTTCAATGATACACTGCATATTACGTTATATTATAAGGTATTTTCCATGATACACTGCATATTACGTTATATTATAAGGTATTTTCAATGATACACTGCATATTACGTTATATGATAAGGTATTTTCAATGATACCCTGCATATTAAGTTATATTATAAGGTATTTTCAATGATAAACTGCTATATATTATAAGGTATTTTCTATGATACACTGCATATTACGTTATATTATAAGGTATTTTCAATGATACACTACAAATTACGATATATTATAAGGTATTTTCAATGATACACTGCATATTACGTTATATTATAAGGTATTTTCATTGATAGACTAGAATTACCATATATTCTAAGGTATTTTCAATGATACACTACAAATTACGATATATTATAAGGTATTTTCAATGATACACTGCATATTACGCTATATGAGAAGGTATTTCCATTGATACACTACAAATTACGATATATTATAAGGTATTTTCAATGATACCCTGCATATTACGTTATATTATAAGGTATTTTCAATGATACACCGCATATTACGTTATATTATAAGGTATTTTCAATGATACACTACAAATTACGATATATTATAAGGTATTTTCAATGATACCCTGCATATTACGTTAAATTATAAGGTATTTTCAATGATACACTGCATATTACGTGATATTATAAGGTATTTTCAATGATGCACTGCATATTACGTTATACTATAAGGTATTTTCAATGATACAATACAAATTACGATATATTATAAGGTATTTTCAATGATACCCTGCATATTACGTTAAATTATAAGGTATTTTCAATGATACACTGCATATTACGTGATATTATAAGGTATTTTCAATGATGCACTGCATATTACGTTATACTATAAGGTATTTTCAATGATACAATACAAATTACGATATATTATAAGGTATTTTCAATAATACACTGCATATTACGTTATATTATAAGGTATTTTCATTGATAGACTAGAATTACCATATATTCTAAGGTATTTTCAATGATACACTACAAATTACGATATATTATAAGGTATTTTCAATGATACACTGCATATTACGTTATATTATAAGGTATTTTCAATGATACACTGCATATTACGTTATATTATAAGGTTTTTTTCAATGATGCACTGCATATTACGTTCTACTATAAGGTATTTTCAATGATACACTACAAATTACGACATATTATAAGGTATTTTCAATGATACACTGCATATTACGTTATATTATAAGGTATTTTCCATGATACACTGCATATTACGTTATATTAAAAGGTATTTTCAATGATACACTGCATATTACGTTATATGATAAGGTATTTTCAATGATACCCTGCATATTAAGTTATATTATAAGGTATTTTCAATGATAAACTGCTATATATTATAAGGTATTTTCAATGATACACTTCATATTACGTTATATTGTAAGGTATTTTCATTGATAGACTAGAATTACCATATATTCTAAGGTATTTTCAATGATACACTGCATATTACGTTATATTATAAGGTGTTTTCAATGATACACTGCATATTACGTTATATTATAATTTATTTTCAATGATACGCTGCATATTACGTTATATTATAAGGTATTTTGAATGATACACTGCATATTACGTTATATTATAAGGTATTTTCAATGATAAACTACTACGTATTATAAGGTATTTTCAATGATACACTGCATATTACGTTATATTATAAGGTATTTTCAATGACACACTGCATATTACGTTATATTATAAGGTATTTTCAATGATACACTGCATATTACGTTATATGGGAAGGTATTTTCAATGATACACTGCATATTACGTTATATTATAAGGTATTTTCATTGATAGACAAGAATTACCATATATTTTTCAGGTATTTTCAATGATACACTGCATATTACGTTATATGGGAAGGTATTTTCAATGATACACTGCATATTACGTTATATTATAAGGTATTTTCAATGATACACTGCATATTACGTTATGTTATAAGGTATTTTCAATGATACAGCGCATATTACGTTATATTATAAGGTATTTTCAATGATACACTGCATATTACGTTATATTATAAGGTATTTTCAATGACACACTGCATATTACGTTATATTATAAGGTATTTTCAATGATACACTGCATATTACGTTATATTATAAGGTTTTTTCAATGATGCACTGCATATTACGTTATACTATAAGGTATTTTCAATGATACACTACAAATTACGATATATTATAAGGTATTTTCCATGATACACTGCATATTACGTTATATTATAAGGTATTTTCATTGATAGACTAGAGTTACCATATATTCTAAGGTATTTTCAATGATACACTACAAATTACGATATATTATAAGGTATTTTCAATGATAACCTGCATATTACGTTATATTATAAAGTATTTTCAATGATACACCGCATATTACGTTATATTATAAGGTATTTTCAATGATACACTGCATATTACGTTATATTATAAGGTATTTTCAATGATACACAGCATATTACGTTATATTATAAGGTATTTTCATTGATAGACTAGAATTACCATATATTCTAAGGTATTTTCAATTATACACTACAAATTACGATATATTATAAGGTATTTTCAATGATACCCTGCATATTAAGTTATATTATAAGGTATTTTCAATGATAAACTGCTATATATTATAAGGTATTTTCTATGATACACTGCATATTACGTTATATTATAAGGTATTTTCAATGATACACTGCATATTACGTTATATTATAAGGTTTTTTCAATGATGCACTGCATATTACGTTATACTATAAGGTATTTTCAATGATACACTACAAATTACGATATATTATAAGGTATTTTCCATGATACACTGCATATTACGTTATATTATAAGGTATTTTGAATGATACACTGCATATTACGTTATATTATAAGGTATTTTCAATGATAAACTACTACGTATTATAAGGTATTTTCAATGATACACTGCATATTACGTTATATCATAAGGTATTTTCAATGATACACTGCATATTAAGTTATATTATAAGGTATTCTCAATGATAAACTGCTATATATTATAAGGTATTTTCAATGATACACTGCATATTACGTTATATTATAAGGTATTTTCATTGATACACTACAAATTACGATATATTATAAGGTATTTTCAATGATACACTGCATATTACGTTATATGAGAAGGTATTTTCATTGATACACTACAAATTACGATATATTATAAGGTATCTTCTATGATACACTGCATATTACGTTATATGGGAAGGTATTTTCAATGATACACTGCATATTACGTTATATTATAAGGTATTTTCAATGATACACTGCATATTACGTTATATTATAAGGTATTTTCAATGATACACTGCATATTACGTTATATTATAAGGTATTTTCAATGATACACTGCATATTACGTTATATTATGAGGTATTTTCAATGATACACTGCATATTACGTTATATTATAAGGTATTTTCAATGATACACTACAAATTACGTTATATCATAAGGTATTTTCAATGATGCACTCCATATTACGTTATATTATAAGGTATTTTCAAAGATACACTGCATATTAAGTTATATTATAAGGTATTTTCAATGATACACTGCAAATTACGTTATATTATAAGGTTTTTTCAATGATACATTGCATATTACGTTATATTATAAGGTATTTTCATTGATAGACTAGAATTACCATATATTCTAAGGTATTTTCAATGATACACTGCATATTACGTTATATCATAAGGTATTTTCAATGATACACTGCATATTAAGTTATATTATAAGGTATTCTCAATGATAAACTGCTATATATTATAAGGTATTTTCAATGATACAATACAAATTACGATATATTATAAGGTATTTTCAATGATACACAGCATATTACGTTATATTATAAGGTATTTTCAATGATAAACTACTACGTATTAACATAAGGTATTTTCAATGATACACTGCATATTACGTTATATTATAAGGTATTTTCAAAGATACACTACAAATAACGATATATTATAAGGTATTTTCATTGATACACTACAAATTACGATATATTATAAGGTATTTTCAATAATACACTGCATATTACGTTATATGGGAAGGTATTTTCAATGATACACTGCATATTACGTTATATTATAAGGTATTTTCAATGATACACTGCATATTACGTTATATGGGAAGGTATTTTCAATGATACACTGCATATTACGTTATATTATAAGGTATTTTCAATGATAAACTACTACGTATTATAAGGTATTTTCAATGATACACTGCATATTACGTTATATTATAAGGTATTTTCAAAGATACACTACAAATTACGACATATTATAAGGTATTTTCAATGATACACTGCATATTACGTTATATTATAAGGTATTTTCCATGATACACTGCATATTACGTTATATTAAAAGGTATTTTCAATGATACACTGCATATTACGTTATATGATAAGGTATTTTCAATGATACCCTGCATATTAAGTTATATTATAAGGTATTTTCAATGATAAACTGCTATATATTATAAGGTATTTTCTATGATACACTGCATATTACGTTATATTATAAGGTATTTTCAATGATACACTACAAATTACGATATATTATAAGGTATTTTCAATGACACACTGCAGATTACGTTATATTATAAGGTATTTTCATTGATAGACTAGAATTACCATATATTCTAAGGTATTTTCAATGATACACTACAAATTACGATATATTATAAGGTATTTTCAATGATAGACTGCATACTACGTTATATTATAAGGTATTTTCAATGATACACTGCATATTACGTTATATTATAAGGTATTTTCAATGATACACTGCATATTACGTTATATTATAAGTATTTTCAATGGTATACTGCATATTACGTTATTTTATAAGGTATTTTTAATGATATATATCATATTACGTTATATTATAAGGTATTTTCAATGACAGACTGCATATTACATTATTTTATAATGTATTTTCAATGGTAGACTGCATATTACGTTATATTATAAGGTATTTTCAATGATACACCGCATATTACGTTATATTATAAGGTATTTTCAATGATACACTGCATATTACGTTATATGATAAGGTATTTTCAATGATGCACTGCATATTACGTTATACTATAAGGTATTTTCAATGATACACTACAAATTACGATATATTATAAGGTATTTTCAATGATACACTGCATATTACGTTATATTATAAGGTATTTTCATTGATAGACTAGAATTACCATATATTCTAAGGTATTTTCAATGATACACTACAAATTACGATATATTATAAGGTATTTTCAATGATACACTGCATATTACGCTATATGAGAAGGTATTTCCATTGATACACTACAAATTACGATATATTATAAGGTATTTTCAATGATACCCTGCATATTACGTTATATTATAAGGTATTTTCAATGATGCACTGCATATTACGTTATACTATAAGGTATTTTCAATGATACAATACAAATTACGATATATTATAAGGTATTTTCAATGATACACTGCATATTACGTTATATTATAAGGTATTTTCATTGATAGACTAGAATTACCATATATTCTAAGGTATTTTCAATGATACACTACAAATTACGATATATTATAAGGTATTTTCAATGATACACTGCATATTACGTTATATTATAAGGTATTTTCAATGATACACTGCATATTACGTTATATTATAAGGTTTTTTCAATGATGCACTGCATATTACGTTCTACTATAAGGTATTTTCAATGATACACTACAAATTACGACATATTATAAGGTATTTTCAATGATACACTGCATATTACGTTATATTATAAGGTATTTTCAATGATACACTGCATATTACGTTATATTATAAGGTATTTTCAATGATACACTGCATATTACGTTATATGATAAGGTATTTTCAATGATACCCTGCATATTAAGTTATATTATAAGGTATTTTCAATGATAAACTGCTATATATTATAAGGTATTTTCTATGATACACTGCATATTACGTTATATTATAAGGTATTTTCAATGATACACTACAAATTACGATATATTATAAGGTATTTTCAATGATACACTGCATATTACGTTATATTATAAGGTATTTTCATTGATAGACTAGAATTACCATATATTCTAAGGTATTTTCAATGATACACTACAAATTACGATATATTATAAGGTATTTTCAATGATAGACTGCATACTACGTTATATTATAAGGTATTTTCAATGATACACTGCATATTACGTTATATTATAAGGTATTTTCAATGATACACTGCATATTACGTTATATTATAAGTATTTTCAATGGTATACTGCATATTACGTTATTTTATAAGGTATTTTTAATGATATATATCATATTACGTTATATTATAAGGTATTTTCAATGACAGACTGCATATTACATTATTTTATAATGTATTTTCAATGGTAGACTGCATATTACGTTATATTATAAGGTATTTTCAATGATACACCGCATATTACGTTATATTATAAGGTATTTTCAATGATACACTGCATATTACGTTATATGATAAGGTATTTTCAATGATGCACTGCATATTACGTTATACTATAAGGTATTTTCAATGATACACTACAAATTACGATATATTATAAGGTATTTTCAATGATACACTGCATATTACGTTATATTATAAGGTATTTTCATTGATAGACTAGAATTACCATATATTCTAAGGTATTTTCAATGATACACTACAAATTACGATATATTATAAGGTATTTTCAATGATACACTGCATATTACGCTATATGAGAAGGTATTTCCATTGATACACTACAAATTACGATATATTATAAGGTATTTTCAATGATACCCTGCATATTACGTTATATTATAATGTATTTTCAATGATACACTACAAATTACGATATATTATAAGGTATTTTCAATGATACCCTGCATATTACGTTAAATTATAAGGTATTTTCAATGATACACTGCATATTACGTGATATTATAAGGTATTTTCAATGATGCACTGCATATTACGTTATACTATACGGTATTTTCAATGATACAATACAAATTACGATATATTATAAGGTATTTTCAATGATACCCTGCATATTACGTTAAATTATAAGGTATTTTCAATGATACACTGCATATTACGTGATATTATAAGGTATTTTCAATGATGCACTGCATATTACGTTATACTATAAGGTATTTTCAATGATACAATACAAATTACGATATATTATAAGGTATTTTCAATGATACACTGCATATTACGTTATATTATAATTTATTTTCATTGATAGACTAGAATTACCATATATTCTAAGGTATTTTCAATGATACACTACAAATTACGATATATTATAAGGTATTTTCAATGATACACTGCATATTACGTTATATTATAAGGTATTTTCAAAGTTACACTGCATATTACGTTATATTATAAGGTTTTTTCAATGATGCACTGCATATTACGTTACACTATAAGGTATTTTCAATGATACACTACAAATTACGATATATTATAAGGTATTTTCAATGATACACTGCATATTACGTTATATTATAAGGTATTTTCATTGATAGACTAGAATTACCATATATTCTAAGGTATTTTCAATGATACACTGCATATTACGTTATATGATAAGGTATTTTCAATGATACCCTGCATATTAAGTTATATTATAAGGTATTTTCATTGATAAACTGCTATATATTATAAGGTATTTTCTATGATACACTGCATATTACGTTATATTATAAGGTATTTTCAATGATACATTACAAATTACGATATATTATAAGGTATTTTCAATGATACACTGCAGATTACGTTATATTATAAGGTATTTTCATTGATAGACTAGAATTACCATATATTCTAAGGTATTTTCAATGATACACTACAAATTACGATATATTATAAGGTATTTTCAATGATAGACTGCATACTACGTTATATTATAAGGTATTTTCAATGATACACTGCATATTACGTTATATTATAAGGTATTTTCAATGATACACTGCATATTACGTTATATTATAAGTATTTTCAATGGTATACTGCATATTACGTTATTTTATAAGGTATTTTTAATGATATATATCATATTACGTTATATTATAAGGTATTTTCAATGACAGACTGCATATTACATTATTTTATAATGTATTTTCAATGGTAGACTGCATATTACGTTATATTATAAGGTATTTTCAATGATACACCGCATATTACGTTATATTATAAGGTATTTTCAATGATACACTGCATATTACGTTATATGATAAGGTATTTTCAATGATGCACTGCATATTACGTTATACTATAAGGTATTTTCAATGATACACTACAAATTACGATATATTATAAGGTATTTTCAATGATACACTGCATATTACGTTATATTATAAGGTATTTTCATTGATAGACTAGAATTACCATATATTCTAAGGTATTTTCAATGATACACTACAAATTACGATATATTATAAGGTATTTTCAATGATACACTGCATATTACGCTATATGAGAAGGTATTTCCATTGATACACTACAAATTACGATATATTATAAGGTATTTTCAATGATACCCTGCATATTACGTTATATTATAATGTATTTTCAATGATACACTACAAATTACGATATATTATAAGGTATTTTCAATGATACCCTGCATATTACGTTAAATTATAAGGTATTTTCAATGATACACTGCATATTACGTGATATTATAAGGTATTTTCAATGATGCACTGCATATTACGTTATACTATACGGTATTTTCAATGATACAATACAAATTACGATATATTATAAGGTATTTTCAATGATACCCTGCATATTACGTTAAATTATAAGGTATTTTCAATGATACACTGCATATTACGTGATATTATAAGGTATTTTCAATGATGCACTGCATATTACGTTATACTATAAGGTATTTTCAATGATACAATACAAATTACGATATATTATAAGGTATTTTCAATGATACACTGCATATTACGTTATATTATAATTTATTTTCATTGATAGACTAGAATTACCATATATTCTAAGGTATTTTCAATGATACACTACAAATTACGATATATTATAAGGTATTTTCAATGATACACTGCATATTACGTTATATTATAAGGTATTTTCATTGATAGACTAGAATTACCATATATTCTAAGGTATTTTCAATGATACACTGCATATTACGTTGTATGATAAGGTATTTTCAATGATACCCTGCATATTAAGTTATATTATAAGGTATTTTCAATGATAAACTGCTATATATTATAATGTATTTTCTATGATACACTGCATATTACGTTATATTATAAGGTATTTTCAATGATACACTGCATATTACGTTATATTATAAGGTTTTTTCAATGATGCACTGCATATTACGTTATACTATAAGGTATTTTCAATGATACACTACAAATTACGATATATTATAAGGTATTTTCCATGATACACTGCATATTACGTTATTTTATAAGGTATTTTTAATGATATATATCATATTACGTTATATTATAAGGTATTTTCAATGACAGACTGCATATTACATTATTTTATAATGTATTTTCAATGGTAGACTGCATATTACGTTATATTATGAGGTATTTTCAATGATACACTGCATATTACGTTATATTATAAGGTATTTTCAATGATACACAGCATATTACGTTATATTATAAGGTATTTTCAATGATAAACTACTACGTATTAACATAAGGTATTTTCAATGATACACTGCATATTACGTTATATTATAAGGTATTTTCAAAGATACACTACAAATAACGATATATTATAAGGTATTTTCATTGATACACTACAAATTACGATATATTATAAGGTATTTTCAATAATACACTGCATATTACGTTATATGGGAAGGTATTTTCAATGATACACTGCATATTACGTTATATTATAAGGTATTTTCAATGATACACTGCATATTACGTTATATGGGAAGGTATTTTCAATGATACACTGCATATTACGTTATATTATAAGGTATTTTCATTGATAGACAAGAATTACCATATATTTTTCAGGTATTTTCAATGATACACTGCATATTACGTTATATGGGAAGGTATTTTCAATGATACACTGCATATTACGTTATATTATAAGGTATTTTCAATGATACACTGCATATTACGTTATATTATGAGGTATTTTCAATGATACACTGCATATTACGATATATTATAAGGTATTTTCAATGATACACTGCATATTACGTTATATTATAAGGTATTTTCAGTGATACACTGCATATTACGTTATATTATAAGGTATTTTCAATGATAAACTACTACGTATTATAAGGTATTTTCAATGATACACTGCATATTACGTTATATTGTAAGGTATTTTCATTGATAGACTAGAATTACCATATATTCTAAGGTATTTTCAATGATACACTGCATATTACGTTATGTTATAAGGTATTTTCAATGATACACCGCATATTACGTTATATTATAAGGTATTTTCAATGATACACTGCATATTACGTTATATTATAAGGTATTTTCAATGACACACTGCATATTACGTTATATTATAAGGTATTTTCAATGATACACTGCATATTACGTTATATGGGAAGGTATTTTCAATGATACACTGCATATTACGTTATATTATAAGGTATTTTCATTGATAGACAAGAATTACCATATATTTTTCAGGTATTTTCAATGATACACTGCATATTACGTTATATGGGAAGGTATTTTCAATGATACACTGCATATTACGTTATATTATAAGGTATTTTCAATGATACACTGCATATTACGTTATGTTATAAGGTATTTTCAATGATACAGCGCATATTACGTTATATTATAAGGTATTTTCAATGATACACTGCATATTACGTTATATTATAAGGTATTTTCAATGACACACTGCATATTACGTTATATTATAAGGTATTTTCAATGATACACTGCATATTACGTTATATTATAAGGTTTTTTCAATGATGCACTGCATATTACGTTATACTATAAGGTATTTTCAATGATACACTACAAATTACGATATATTATAAGGTATTTTCCATGATACACTGCATATTACGTTATATTATAAGGTATTTTCATTGATAGACTAGAGTTACCATATATTCTAAGGTATTTTCAATGATACACTACAAATTACGATATATTATAAGGTATTTTCAATGATAACCTGCATATTACGTTATATTATAAAGTATTTTCAATGATACACTGCATATTAAGTTATATTATAAGGTATTTTCAATGATACACTGCAAATTACGTTATATTATAAAGTATTTTCAATGATACACCGCATATTACGTTATATTATAAGGTATTTTCAATGATACACTGCATATTACGTTATATTATAAGGTATTTTCAATGATACACAGCATATTACGTTATATTATAAGGTATTACCATTGATAGACTAGAATTACCATATATTCTAAGGTATTTTCAATTATACACTACAAATTACGATATATTATAAGGTATTTTCAATGATACCCTGCATATTAAGTTATATTATAAGGTATTTTCAATGATAAACTGCTATATATTATAAGGTATTTTCTATGATACACTGCATATTACGTTATATTATAAGGTATTTTCAATGATACACTGCATATTACGTTATATTATAAGGTTTTTTCAATGATGCACTGCATATTACGTTATACTATAAGGTATTTTCAATGATACACTACAAATTACGATATATTATAAGGTATTTTCCATGATACACTGCATATTACGTTATTTTATAAGGTATTTTTAATGATATATATCATATTACGTTATATTATAAGGTATTTTCAATGACAGACTGCATATTACATTATTTTATAATGTATTTTCAATGGTAGACTGCATATTACGTTATATTATGAGGTATTTTCAATGATACACTGCATATTACGTTATATTATAAGGTATTTTCAATGATACACAGCATATTACGTTATATTATAAGGTATTTTCAATGATAAACTACTACGTATTAACATAAGGTATTTTCAATGATACACTGCATATTACGTTATATTATAAGGTATTTTCAAAGATACACTACAAATAACGATATATTATAAGGTATTTTCATTGATACACTACAAATTACGATATATTATAAGGTATTTTCAATAATACACTGCATATTACGTTATATGGGAAGGTATTTTCAATGATACACTGCATATTACGTTATATTATAAGGTATTTTCAATGATACACTGCATATTACGTTATATGGGAAGGTATTTTCAATGATACACTGCATATTACGTTATATTATAAGGTATTCTCAATGATAAACTGCTATATATTATAAGGTATTTTCAATGATACAATACAAATTACGATATATTATAAGGTATTTTCAATGATACACAGCATATTACGTTATATTATAAGGTATTTTCAATGATAAACTACTACGTATTAACATAAGGTATTTTCAATGATACACTGCATATTACGTTATATTATAAGGTATTTTCAAAGATACACTACAAATAACGATATATTATAAGGTATTTTCATTGATACACTACAAATTACGATATATTATAAGGTATTTTCAATAATACACTGCATATTACGTTATATGGGAAGGTATTTTCAATGATACACTGCATATTACGTTATATTATAAGGTATTTTCAATGATACACTGCATATTACGTTATATGGGAAGGTATTTTCAATGATACACTGCATATTACGTTATATTATAAGGTATTTTCAATGATAAACTACTACGTATTATAAGGAATTTTCAATGATACACTGCATATTACGTTATATTATAAGGTATTTTCAAAGATACACTACAAATAACGATATATTATAAGGTATTTTCAATGATAACCTGCATATTACGTTATATTATAAAGTATTTTCAATGATACACTACAAATTACGATATATTATAAGGTATTTTCCATGATACACTGCATATTACGTTATATTATAAGGTATTTTCATTGATAGACTAGAGTTACCATATATTCTAAGGTATTTTCAATGATACACTACAAATTACGATATATTATAAGGTATTTTCAATGATAACCTGCATATTACGTTATATTATAAAGTATTTTCAATGATACACTGCATATTAAGTTATATTATAAGGTATTTTCAATGATACACTGCAAATTACGTTATATTATAAAGTATTTTCAATGATACACCGCATATTACGTTATATTATAAGGTATTTTCAATGATACACTGCATATTACGTTATATTATAAGGTATTTTCAATGATACACAGCATATTACGTTATATTATAAGGTATTTTCATTGATAGACTAGAATTACCATATATTCTAAGGTATTTTCAATTATACACTACAAATTACGATATATTATAAGGTATTTTCAATGATCCCCTTCATATTAAGTTATATTATAAGGTATTTTCAATGATAAACTGCTATATATTATATGGTATTTTCTATGATACACTGCATATTACGTTATATTATAAGGTATTTTCAATGATACACTGCATATTACGTTAAATTATAAGGTTTTTTTCAATGATGCACTGCATATTACGTTATACTATAAGGTATTTTCAATGATACACTACAAATTACGATATATTATAAGGTATTTTCCATGATACACTGCATATTACGTTATTTTATAAGGTATTTTTAATGATATATATCATATTACGTTATATTATAAGGTATTTTCAATGACAGACTGCATATTACATTATTTTATAATGTATTTTCAATGGTAGACTGCATATTACGTTATATTATAAGGTATTTTCAATGATACACTGCATATTACGTTATATTATAAGGTATTTTCAATGATACACAGCATATTACGTTATATTATAAGGTATTTTCAATGATAAACTACTACGTATTAACATAAGGTATTTTCAATGATACACTGCATATTACGTTATATTATAAGGTATTTTCAAAGATACACTACAAATAACGATATATTATAAGGTATTTTCATTGATACACTACAAATTACGATATATTATAAGGTATTTTCAATAATACACTGCATATTACGTTATATGGGAAGGTATTTTCAATGATACACTGCATATTACGTTATATTATAAGGTATTTTCAATGATACACTGCATATTACGTTATATGGGAAGGTATTTTCAATGATACACTGCATATTACGTTATATTATAAGGTATTTTCAATGATACACTGCATATTACGTTATATGGGAAGGTATTTTCAATGATACACTGCATATTACGTTATATTATAAGGTATTTTCATTGATAGACAAGAATTACCATATATTTTTAAGGTATTTTCAATGATACACTGCATATTACGTTATATGGGAAGGTATTTTCAATGATACACTGCATATTACGTTATATTATAAGGTATTTTCAATGATACACTGCATATTACGTTATATTATGAGGTATTTTCAATGATACACTGCATATTACGATATATTATAAGGTATTTTCAATGATACACTGCATATTACGTTATATTATAAGGTATTTTCAGTGATACACTGCATATTACGTTATATTATAAGGTATTTTCAATGATAAACTACTACGTATTATAAGGTATTTTCAATGATACACTTCATATTACGTTATATTGTAAGGTATTTTCATTGATAGACTAGAATTACCATATATTCTAAGGTATTTTCAATGATACACTGCATATTACGTTATATTATAAGGTGTTTTCAATGATACACTGCATATTACGTTATATTATAATTTATTTTCAATGATACGCTGCATATTACGTTATATTATAAGGTATTTTGAATGATACACTGCATATTACGTTATATTATAAGGTATTTTCAATGATAAACTACTACGTATTATAAGGTATTTTCAATGATACACTGCATATTACGTTATATCATAAGGTATTTTCAATGATACACTGCATATTAAGTTATATTATAAGGTATTCTCAATGATAAACTGCTATATATTATAAGGTATTTTCAATGATACACTGCATATTACGTTATATTATAAGGTATTTTCATTGATACACTACAAATTACGATATATTCTAAGGTATTTTCAATGATACACTGCATATTACGTTATATGAGAAGGTATTTTCATTGATACACTACAAATTACGATATATTATAAGGTATCTTCTATGATACACTGCATATTACGTTATATGGGAAGGTATTTTCAATGATACACTGCATATTACGTTATATTATAAGGTATTTTCAATGATACACTGCATATTACGTTATATTATAAGGTATTTTCAATGATACACTGCATATTACGTTATATTATAAGGTATTTTCAATGAGAAACTGCATATTACGTTATATTATGAGGTATTTTCAATGATACACTGCATATTACGTTATATTATAAGGTATTTTCAATGATACACTACAAATTACGTTATATCATAAGGTATTTTCAATGATGCACTCCATATTACGTTATATTATAAGGTATTTTCAAAGATACACTGCATATTAAGTTATATTATAAGGTATTTTCAATGATACACTGCAAATTACGTTATATTATAAGGTTTTTTCAATGATACATTGCATATTACGTTATATTATAAGGTATTTTCATTGATAGACTAGAATTACCATATATTCTAAGGTATTTTCAATGATACACTGCATATTACGTTATATCATAAGGTATTTTCAATGATACACTGCATATTAAGTTATATTATAAGGTATTCTCAATGATAAACTGCTATATATTATAAGGTATTTTCAATGATACAATACAAATTACGATATATTATAAGGTATTTTCAATGATACACAGCATATTACGTTATATTATAAGGTATTTTCAATGATAAACTACTACGTATTAACATAAGGTATTTTCAATGATACACTGCATATTACGTTATATTATAAGGTATTTTCAAAGATACACTACAAATAACGATATATTATAAGGTATTTTCATTGATACACTACAAATTACGATATATTATAAGGTATTTTCAATAATACACTGCATATTACGTTATATGGGAAGGTATTTTCAATGATACACTGCATATTACGTTATATTATAAGGTATTTTCAATGATACACTGCATATTACGTTATATTATGAGGTATTTTCAATGATACACTGCATATTACGATATATTATAAGGTATTTTCAATGATACACTGCATATTACGTTATATTATAAGGTATTTTCAGTGATACACTGCATATTACGTTATATTATAAGGTATTTTCAATGATAAACTACTACGTATTATAAGGTATTTTCAATGATACACTTCATATTACGTTATATTGTAAGGTATTTTCATTGATAGACTAGAATTACCATATATTCTAAGGTATTTTCAATGATACACTGCATATTACGTTATATTATAAGGTGTTTTCAATGATACACTGCATATTACGTTATATTATAATTTATTTTCAATGATACGCTGCATATTACGTTATATTATAAGGTATTTTGAATGATACACTGCATATTACGTTATATTATAAGGTATTTTCAATGATAAACTACTACGTATTATAAGGTATTTTCAATGATACACTGCATATTACGTTATATCATAAGGTATTTTCAATGATACACTGCATATTAAGTTATATTATAAGGTATTCTCAATGATAAACTGCTATATATTATAAGGTATTTTCAATGATACACTGCATATTACGTTATATTATAAGGTATTTTCATTGATACACTACAAATTACGATATATTATAAGGTATTTTCAATGATACACTGCATATTACGTTATATGAGAAGGTATTTTCATTGATACACTACAAATTACGATATATTATAAGGTATCTTCTATGATACACTGCATATTACGTTATATGGGAAGGTATTTTCAATGATACACTGCATATTACGTTATATTATAAGGTATTTTCAATGATACACTGCATATTACGTTATATTATAAGGTATTTTCAATGATACACTGCATATTACGTTATATTATAAGGTATTTTCAATGAGAAACTGCATATTACGTTATATTATGAGGTATTTTCAATGATACACTGCATATTACGTTATATTATAAGGTATTTTCAATGATACACTACAAATTACGTTATATCATAAGGTATTTTCAATGATGCACTCCATATTACGTTATATTATAAGGTATTTTCAAAGATACACTGCATATTAAGTTATATCATAAGGTATTTTCAATGATACACTGCATATTAAGTTATATTATAAGGTATTCTCAATGATAAACTGCTATATATTATAAGGTATTTTCAATGATACACTGCATATTACGTTATATTATAAGGTATTTTCATTGATTTACTACAAATTACGATATATTATAAGGTATTTTCAATGATACACTGCATATTACGTTATATGAGAAGGTATTTTCATTGATACACTACAAATTACGATATATTATAAGGTATCTTCTATGATACACTGCATATTACGTTATATGGGAAGGTATTTTCAATGATACACTGCATATTACGTTATATTATAAGGTATTTTCAATGATACACTGCATATTACGTTATATTATAAGGTATTTTCAATGATACACTGCATATTACGTTATATTATAAGGTATTTTCAATGAGAAACTGCATATTACGTTATATTATGAGGTATTTTCAATGATACACTGCATATTACGTTATATTATAAGGTATTTTCAATGATACACTACAAATCACGTTATATCATAAGGTATTTTCAATGATGCACTCCATATTACGTTATATTATAAGGTATTTTCAAAGATACACTGCATATTAAGTTATATTATAAGGTATTTTCAATGATACACTGCAAATTACGTTATATTATAAGGTTTTTTCAATGATACATTGCATATTACGTTATATTATAAGGTATTTTCATTGATAGACTAGAATTACCATATATTCTAAGGTATTTTCAATGATACACTGCATATTACGTTATATCATAAGGTATTTTCAATGATACACTGCATATTAAGTTATATTATAAGGTATTCTCAATGATAAACTGCTATATATTATAAGGTATTTTCAATGATACCCTGCATATTACGTTAAATTATAAGGTATTTTCAATGATACACTGCATATTACGTGATATTATAAGGTATTTTCAATGATGCACTGCATATTACGTTATACTATAAGGTATTTTCAATGATACACAGAATATTACGTAATATTATAAGGTATTTTCAATGATAAACTACTATATATTATAAGGTATTTTCAATGATACACTACAAATTACGATATATTATAAGGTATTTTCAATGATACACTGCATATTACGTTGTATGAGTAGGTATTTCCATTGATACACTACAAATAACGATATATTATAAGGTATTTTCATTGATACACTACAAATTACGATATATTATAAGGTATTTTCAATAATACACTGCATATTACGTTATATGGGAAGGTATTTTCAATGATACACTGCATATTACGTTATATTATAAGGTATTTTCAATGATACACTGCATATTACGTTATATGGGAAGGTATTTTCAATGATACACTGCATATTACGTTATATTATAAGGTATTTTCATTGACAGACAAGAATTACCATATATTCTAAGGTATTTTCAATGATACACTGCATATTACGTTATATGGGAAGGTATTTTCAATGATACACTGCAAATTACGTTATATTATAAGGTATTTTCAATGATACACTGCATGTTACGTTATATTATGAGGTATTTTCAATGATACACTGCATATTACGTTATATTATAAGGTATTTTCAATGATACACAGCATATTACGTTATATTATAAGGTATTTTCAATGATAAACTACTACGTATTATAAGGTATTTTCAATGATAAACTACTACGTATTATAAGGTATTTTCAATGATACACTGCATATTACATTATAAAATAAGGTATTTTCATTGATAGACAAGAATTACCATATATTCTAAGGTATTTTCAATGATACACTGCATATTACGTTATATGGGAAGGTATTTTCAATGATACACTGCATATTACGTTATATTATAAGGTATTTTCAATGATACACTGCATATTACGTTATATTATAAGGTATTTTCAATGATACACTGCATATTACGTTATATTATAAGGTATTTTCAATGATACACTGCATATTACGTTATATTATAAGGGATTTTCAATGATACACTACAAATTACGATATATTATAAGGTATTTTCAATGATACCCTGCATATTACGTTAAATTATAAGGTACTTTCAATGATACACTGCATATTACGTGATATTATAAGGTATTTTCAATGATGCACTGCATATTACGTTGTACTATAAGGTATTTTCAAAGATACACTACAAATTACGATATATTATAAGGTATTTTCAAAGATACACTGCATATTACGTTATATGAGAAGGTATTTTCATTGATACACTACAAATTACGATATATTATAAGGTATTTTCAATGATACACTGCATATTACGTTATATGGGAAGGTATTTTCAATGATACACTGCATATTACGTTATATTATAAGGTATTTTCAGTGATACACTGCATATTACGTTATATTATAAGGTATTTTCAATGATAAACTACTACGTATTATAATGTATTTTCAATGATACACTTCATATTACGTTATATTATAAGGTATTTTCAAAGATACACTACAAATAACGATATATTATAAGGTATTTTCATTGATACACTACAAATTACGATATATTATAAGGTATTTTCAATAATACACTGCATATTACGTTATATGGGAAGGTATTTTCAATGATACACTGCATATTACGTTATATTATAAGGTATTTTCAATGA
Organism: Lasioglossum lativentre; assembly: GCA_916610255.1. Taxonomy (NCBI): domain Eukaryota; kingdom Metazoa; phylum Arthropoda; class Insecta; order Hymenoptera; family Halictidae; genus Lasioglossum; species Lasioglossum lativentre. The sequence continues at coordinate 31,351 of CAKAJI010000490.1, forward strand.
TACACTGCATATTACGTTATATGGGAAGGTATTTTCAATGATACACTGCATATTACGTTATATTATAAGGTATTTTCAATGATACACTGCATATTACGATATATTATAAGGTATTTTCAATGATACACTGCATATTACGTTATATTATAAGGTATTTTCAGTGATACACTGCATATTACGTTATATTATAAGGTATTTTCAATGATAAACTACTACGTATTATAAGGTATTTTCAATGATACACTGCATATTACGTTATATTGTAAGGTATTTTCATTGATAGACTAGAATTACCATATATTCTAAGGTATTTTCAATGATACACTGCAAATTACGTTATATTATAAGGTATTTTCAATGATACACTGCATATTACGTTATATTATGAGGTATTTTCAATGATACACTGCATATTACGTTATATTATAAGGTATTTTCAATGATACACAGCATATTACGTTATATTATAAGGTATTTTCAATGATAAACTACTACGTATTATAAGGTATTTTCAATGATAAACTACTACGTATTATAAGGTATTTTCAATGATACACTGCATATTACGTTATATTATGAGGTATTTTCAATGATACACTGCATATTACGTTATATTATAAGGTATTTTCAAAGATACACTACAAATAACGATATATTATAAGGTATTTTCATTGATACACTACAAATTACGATATATTATAAGGTATTTTCAATAATACACTGCATATTACGTTATATGGGAAGGTATTTTCAATGATACACTGCATATTACGTTATATTATAAGGTATTTTCAATGATACACTGCATATTACGTTATATGGGAAGGTATTTTCAATGATACACTGCATATTACGTTATATTATAAGGTATTTTCATTGATAGACAAGAATTACCATATATTCTAAGGTATTTTCAATGATACACTGCATATTACGTTATATGGGAAGGTATTTTCAATGATACACTGCAAATTACGTTATATTATAAGGTATTTTCAATGATACACTGCATATTACGTTATATTATGAGGTATTTTCAATGATACACTGCATATTACGTTATATTATAAGGTATTTTCAATGATACACAGCATATTACGTTATATTATAAGGTATTTTCAATGATAAACTACTACGTATTATAAGGTATTTTCAATGATACACTGCATATTACGTTATATTATAAGGTATTTTCAATGATACACTGCATATTACGTTATATTATGAGGTATTTTCAATGATACACTGCATATTACGTTATATGGGAAGGTATTTTCAATGATACACTGCATATTACGTTATATTATAAGGTATTTTCATTGATAGACTAGAATTACCATATATTCTAAGGTATTTTCAATGATACACTACAAATTACGATATATTATAAGGTATTTTCAATGATACCCTGCATATTAAGTTATATTATAAGGTATTTTCAATGATAAACTACTACGTATTATAAGGTATTTTCAATGATAACCTGCATATTACGTTATATTATAAAGTATTTTCAATGATACACTGCATATTAAGTTATATTATAAGGTATTTTCAATGATACACTGCAAATTACGTTATATTATAAGGTATTTTCAATGATACACCGCATATTACGTTATATTATAAGGTATTTTCAATGATACACTGCATATTACGTTATATTATAAGGTATTTTCAATGATACACTGCATATTACGTTATATTATAAGGTTTTTTCAATGATGCACTGCATATTACGTTATACTATAAGGTATTTTCAATGATACACTACAAATTACGATATATTATAAGGTATTTTCCATGATACACTGCATATTACGTTATTTTATAAGGTATTTTTAATGATATATATCATATTACGTTATATTATAAGGTATTTTTAATGACAGACTGCATATTACATTATTTTATAATGTATTTTCAATGGTAGACTGCATATTACGTTATATTATAAGGTATTTTCAATGATACACCGCATATTAAATTATATTATAAGGTATTTTCAATGATACACTGCATATTACGTTATATTATAAGGTATTTTCAATGATGCACTGCATATTACGTTATACTATAAGGTATTTTCAATGATACACTACAAATTACGATATATTATAAGGTATTTTCAATGATACACTGCATATTACGTTATATTATAAGGTATTTTCATTGATAGACTAGAATTACCATATATTCTAAGGTATTTTCAATGATACACTACAAATTACGATATATTATAAGGTATTTTCAATGATACCCTGCATATTAAGTTATATTATAAGGTATTTTCAATGATAAACTACTACGTATTATAAGGTATTTTCAATGATAACCTGCATATTACGTTATATTATAAAGTATTTTCAATGATACACTGCATATTAAGTTATATTATAAGGTATTTTCAATGATACACTGCAAATTACGTTATATTATAAGGTATTTTCAATGATACACCGCATATTACGTTATATTATAAGGTATTTTCAATGATACACTGCATATTACGTTATATTATAAGGTATTTTCAATGATACACTGCATATTACGTTATATTATAAGGTTTTTTCAATGATGCACTGCATATTACGTTATACTATAAGGTATTTTCAATGATACACTACAAATTACGATATATTATAAGGTATTTTCCATGATACACTGCATATTACGTTATTTTATAAAGTATTTTTAATGATATATATCATATTACGTTATATTATAAGGTATTTTTAATGACAGACTGCATATTACATTATTTTATAATGTATTTTCAATGGTAGACTGCATATTACGTTATATTATAAGGTATTTTCAATGATACACCGCATATTAAATTATATTATAAGGTATTTTCAATGATACACTGCATATTACGTTATATTATAAGGTATTTTCAATGATGCACTGCATATTACGTTATACTATAAGGTATTTTCAATGATACACTACAAATTACGATATAATATAAGGTATTTTCAATGATACACTGCATATTACGTTATATTATAAGGTATTTTCATTGATAGACTAGAATTACCATATATTCTAAGGTATTTTCAATGATACACTACAAATTACGATATATTATAAGGTATTTTCAATGATACCCTGCATATTAAGTTATATTATAAGGTATTTTCAATGATAAACTGCTATATATTAGAAGGTATTTTCTATGATACACTGCATATTACGTTATATTATAAGGTATTTTCAATGATACACTGCATATTACGTTATATTATAAGGTTTTTTCAATGATGCACTGCATATTACGTTATACTATAAGGTATTTTCAATGATACACTACAAATTACGATATATTATAAGGTATTTTCCATGATACACTGCATATTACGTTATTTTATAAGGTATTTTTAATGATATATATCATATTACGTTATATTATAAGGTATTTTCAATGACAGACTGCATATTACATTATTTTATAATGTATTTTCAATGGTAGACTGCATATTACGTTATATTATAAGATATTTTCAATGATACACCGCATATTACGTTATATTATAAGGTATTTTCAATGATACACTGCATATTACGTTATATTATAAGGTATTTTCAATGATACACTGCATATTACGTTATATGATAAGGTATTTTCAATGATACACTGCATATTACGTTATATTATAAGGTTTTTTCATTGATAGACTAGAGTTACCATATATTCTAAGGTATTTTCAATGATGCACTACAAATTACGATATATTATAAGGTATTTTCAATGATAACCTGCATATTACGTTATATTATAAAGTATTTTCAATGATACACTGCATATTAAGTTATATTATAAGGTATTTTCAATGATACACTGCAAATTACGTTATATTATAAGGTATTTTCAATGATACACCGCATATTACGTTATATTATAAGGTATTTTCAATGATACACTGCATATTACGTTATATTATAAGGTATTTTCAATGATACACTGCATATTACGTTATATTATAAGGTATTTTCATTGATAGACTAGAATTACCATATATTCTAAGGTATTTTCAATTATACACTACAAATTACGATATATTATAAGGTATTTTCAAAGATGCCCTGCATATTAAGTTATATTATAAGGTATTTTCAATGATAAACTGCTATATATTATAAGGTATTTTCTATGATACACTGCATATTACGTTATATTATAAGGTATTTTCAATGATACACTGCATATTACGATATATTATAAGGTATTTTCCATGATACACTGCAAATTACGTTATTTTATAAGGTATTTTTAATGATATATATCATATTACGTTATATTATAAGGTATTTTCAATGACAGACTGCATATTACATTATTTTATAATGTATTTTCAATGGTAGACTGCATATTACGTTATATTATAAGGTATTTTCAATGATACACCGCATATTACGTTATATTATAAGGTATTTTCAATGATACACTGCATATTACGTTATATTATAAGGTATTTTCAATGATACACTGCATATTACGTTATACGATAAGGTATTTTCAATGATACACTGCATATTACGTTATATTATAAGGTTTTTTCATTGATAGACTAGAGTTACCATATATTCTAAGGTATTTTCAATGATACACTACAAATTACGATATATTATAAGGTATTTTCAATGATAACCTGCATATTACGTTATATTATAAAGTATTTTCAATGATACACTGCATATTAAGTTATATTATAAGGTATTTTCAATGATACACTGCAAATTACGTTATATTATAAGGTATTTTCAATGATACACCGCATATTACGTTATATTATAAGGTATTTTCAATGATACACTGCATATTACGTTATATTATAAGGTATTTTCAATGATACACCGCATATTACGTTATATTATAAGGTATTTTCAATGATACACTGCATATTACGTTATATTATAAGGTATTTTCAATGATACACTGCATATTACGTTATATGATAAGGTATTTTCAATGATACACTGCATATTACGTTATATTATAAGGTATTTTCAATGATACACTGCATATTACGTTATATGATAAGGTATTTTCAATGATACACTGCATATTACGTTATATTATAAGGTTTTTTCATTGATAGACTAGAGTTACCATATATTCTAAGGTATTTTCAATGATACACTACAAATTACGATATATTATAAGGTATTTTCAATGATAACCTGCATATTACGTTATATTATAAAGTATTTTAAATGATACACTGCATATTAAGTTATATTATAAGGTATTTTCAATGATACACTGCATATTACGTTATATTATAAGGTATTTTCAATGATACACTGCATATTACGTTATATGATAAGGTATTTTCAATGATACACTGCATATTACGTTATATTATAAGGTTTTTTCATTGATAGACTAGAGTTACCATATATTCTAAGGTATTTTCAATGATACACTACAAATTACGATATATTATAAGGTATTTTCAATGATAACCTGCATATTACGTTATATTATAAAGTATTTTCAATGATACACTGCATATTAAGTTATATTATAAGGTATTTTCAATGATACACTGCAAATTACGTTATATTATAAGGTATTTTCAATGATACACCGCATATTACGTTATATTATAAGGTATTTTCAATGATACACTGCATATTACGTTATATTATAAGGTATTTTCAATGATACACTGCATATTACGTTATATTATAAGGTATTTTCATTGATAGACTAGAATTACCATATATTCTAAGGTATTTTCAATTATACACTACAAATTACGATATATTATAAGGTATTTTCAATGATGCCCTGCATATTAAGTTATATTATAAGGTATTTTCAATGATAAACTGCTATATATTATAAGGTATTTTCTATGATACACTGCATATTACGTTATATTATAAGGTATTTTCAATGATACACTGCATATTACGTTATATTATAAGGTTTTTTCAATGATGCACTGCATATTACGTTATACTATAAGGTATTTTCAATGATACACTACAAATTACGATATATTATAAGGTATTTTCCATGATACACTGCAAATTACGTTATTTTATAAGGTATTTTTAATGATATATATATCATATTACGTTATATTATAAGGTATTTTCAATGACAAACTGCATATTACATTATTTTATAATGTATTTTCAATGGTAGACTGCATATTACGTTATATTATAAGGTATTTTCAATGATACACCGCATATTACGTTATATTATAAGGTATTTTCAATGATACACTGCATATTACGTTATATTATAAGGTATTTTCAATGATACACTGCATATTACGTTATATGATAAGGTATTTTCAATGATACACTGCATATTACGTGATATTATAATGTTTTTTCAATGATGCACTGCATATTACGTTATACTATAAGGTATTTTCAATGATACACTACAAATTACGATATATTATAAGGTATTTTCAATGACGCCCTGCATATTAAGTTATATTATAAGGTAATTTCAATGATAAACTGCTATATATTATAAGGTATTTTCTATGATACACTGCATATTACGTTACATGATAAGGTATTTTCAATGATACACTGCATATTACGTTATATTATAAGGTATTTTCAATGATACACTGCATATTACGTTATATGATGAGGTATTTTCAATGATACACTGCATATTACGTTATATTATAAGGTTTTTTCATTGATAGACTAGAGTTACCATATATTCTAAGGTATTTTCAATGATACACTACAAATTACGATATATTATAAGGTATTTTCAATGATAACCTGCATATTACGTTATATTATAAAGTATTTTCAATGATAACCTGCATATTACGTTATATTATAAAGTATTTTCAATGATACACTGCATATTAAGTTATATTATAAGGTATTTTCAATGATACACTGCAAATTACGTTATATTATAAGGTATTTTCAATGATACACCGCATATTACGTTATATTATAAGGTATTTTCCATGATACACTGCAAATTACGTTATTTTATAAGGTATTTTTAATGATATATATCATATTACGTTATATTATAAGGTATTTTCAATGACAGACTGCATATTACATTATTTTATAATGTATTTTCAATGGTAGACTGCATATTACGTTATATTATAAGGTATTTTCAATGATACACCGCATATTACGTTATATTATAAGGTATTTTCAATGATAACCTGCATATTACGTTATATTATAAAGTATTTTCAATGATACACTGCATATTAAGTTATATTATAAGGTATTTTCAATGATACACTGCAAATTACGTTATATTATAAGGTATTTTCAATGATACACCGCATATTACGTTATATTATAAGGTATTTTCAATGATACACTGCATATTACGTTATATGATAAGGTATTTTCAATGATACACTGCATATTACGTTATATTATAAGGTTTTTTCAATGATGCACTGCATATTACGTTATACTATAAGGTATTTTCAATGATACACTACAAATTACGATATATTATAAGGTATTTTCAATGATACACTGCATATTACGTTATATTATAAGGTATTTTCATTGATAGACTAGAATTACCATATATTCTAAGGTATTTTCAATGATACACTACAAATTACGATATTTTATAAGGTATTTTCAATGATACCCTGCATATTAAGTTATATTATAAGGTATTTTCAATGATAAACTGCTATATATTATAAGGTATTTTCTATGATACACTGCATATTACGTTATATTATAAGGTATTTTCAAAGATACACTACAAATTACGATATATTATAAGGTATTTTCAATGATACACTGCATATTACGTTATGTTATAAGGTATTTTCAATGATACACCGCATATTACGTTATATTATAAGGTATTTTCAATGATACACTGCATATTACGTTATATTATAAGGTATTTTCAATGATACACTGCATATTACGTTATATTATAAGGTATTTTCAATGATACACTGCATATTAAGTTATATTATAAGGTATTTTCAATGATACACTGCATATTACGTTATATTATAAGGTAATTTCAAAGATACACAGTATATTACGTTATATTATAAGGTATTTTCAATGATACACTGCATATTGCGTTATATTATAAGGTATTTTCAATGACAGACTACATATTACATTATTTTATAATGTATTTTCAATGGTAGACTGCATATTACGTTATATTATAAGGTATTTTCAATGATAAACTGCTATATATTATAAGGTATTTTCAATGATACACTGCATATTACGTTATATTATAAGGTTTTTTCAATGATGCACTGCATATTACGTTATACTATAAGGTATTTTCAATGATACACTACAAATTACGATATATTATAAGGTATTTTCCATGATACACTGCATATTACGTTATTTTATAAGGTATTTTTAATGATATATATCATATTACGTTATATTATAAGGTATTTTCAATGACAGACTGCATATTACATTATTTTATAATGTATTTTCAATGGTAGACTGCATATTACGTTATATTATAAGGTATTTTCAATGATACACTGCATATTACGTTATATTATAAGGTATTTTCAATGATACACTGCATATTACGTTATTTTATAAGGTATTTTTAATGATATATATCATATTACGTTATATTATAAGGTATTTTTAATGACAGACTGCATATTACATTATTTTATAATGTATTTTCAATGGTAGACTGCATATTACGTTATATTATAAGGTATTTTCAATGATACACCGCATATTAAATTATATTATAAGGTATTTTCAATGATACACTGCATATTACGTTATATTATAAGGTGTTTTCAATGATAACCTGCATATTACGTTATATTATAAAGTATTTTCAATGATACACTGCATATTAAGTTATATTATAAGGTATTTTCAATGATACACTGCAAATTACGTTATATTATAAGGTATTTTCAATGATACACCGCATATTACGTTATATTATAAGGTATTTTCAATGATACACTGCATATTACGTTATATTATAAGGTATTTTCAATGATACACTGCATATTACGTTATATTATAAGGTATTTTCATTGATAGACTAGAATTACCATATATTCTAAGGTATTTTCAATTATACACTACAAATTACGATATATTATAAGGTATTTTCAATGATGCCCTGCATATTAAGTTATATTATAAGGTATTTTCAATGATAAACTGCTATATATTATAAGGTATTTTCTATGATACACTGCATATTACGTTATATTATAAGGTATTTTCAATGATACACTGCATATTACGTTATATTATAAGGTTTTTTCAATGATGCACTGCATATTACGTTATACTATAAGGTATTTTCAATGATACACTACAAATTACGATATATTATAAGGTATTTTCCATGATACACTGCAAATTACGTTATTTTATACGGTATTTTTAATGATATATATCATATTACGTTATATTATAAGGTATTTTCAATGACAGACTGCATATTACATTATTTTATAATGTATTTTCAATGGTAGACTGCATATTACGTTATATTATAAGGTATTTTCATTTCTACACTACAAATTACGATATATTATAAGGTATTTTCAATGATACACAGCATATTACGTTATATTATAAGGTATTTTCAATGATAAACTACTATATATTATAAGGTATTTTCAATGATACACTACAAATTACGATATATTATAAGGTATTTTCAATGATACCCTGCATATTACGTTAAATTATAAGGTATTTTCAATGATGCACTGCATATTACGTTATACTATAAGGTATTTTCAATGATACAATACAAATTACGATATATTATAATGTATTTTCAATGATACACTGCATATTACGTTATATTATAAGGTATTTTCATTTCTACACTACAAATTACGATATATTATAAGGTATTTTCAATGATACACAGCATATTACGTTATATTATAAGGTATTTTCAATGATAAACTACTATATATTATAAGGTATTTTCAATGATACACTGCATATTACGTTATATTATAAGTATTTTCAATGATACACTGCATATTACGTTATATGATAATGTATTTTCAATGATACACTGCATATTACGTTATATTATAAGGTTTTTTCAATGATGCACTGCATATTACGTTATACTATAAGGTATTTTCAATGATTGACTAGAATTACCATATATTCTAAGGTATTTTCAATGATACACTACAAATTACGATATATTATAAGGTATTTTCAATGATAACCTGCATATTACGTTATATTATAAGGTATTTTCAATGATACACCGCATATTACGTTATATGATAAGGTATTTTCAATGATACACTGCATATTACGTTATATTATAAGGTTTATTCATTGATAGACTAGAGTTACCATATATTCTAAGGTATTTTCAATGATACACTACAAATTACGATATATTATAAGGTATTTTCAATGATAACCTGCATATTACGTTATATTATAAAGTATTTTAAATGATACACTGCATATTAAGTTATATTATAAGGTATTTTCAATGATGCACTGCATATTACGTTATATTATAAGGTATTTTCAATGATACACTACACATTACGATATATTATAAAGTATTTTCAATGATACACTGCATATTACGTTATATTATAAGGTATTTTCAATGATACACTGCATATTACGTTATATGATAAGGTATTTTCAATGATACACTGCATATTACGTTATATTATAAGGTATTTTCAATGATACACTGCATATTACGTTATATGATAAGGTATTTTCAATGATACACTGCATATTACGTTATATTATAAGGTTTTTTCATTGATAGACTAGAGTTACCATATATTCTAAGGTATTTTCAATGATACACTACAAATTACGATATATTATAAGGTATTTTCAATGATAACCTGCATATTACGTTATATTATAAAGTATTTTAAATGATACACTGCATATTAAGTTATATTATAAGGTATTTTCAATGATACACTGCATATTACGTTATATTATAAGGTATTTTCAATGATACACTGCATATTACGTTATATGATAAGGTATTTTCAATGATACACTGCATATTACGTTATATTATAAGGTTTTTTCATTGATAGACTAGAGTTACCATATATTCTAAGGTATTTTCAATGATACACTACAAATTACGATATATTATAAGGTATTTTCAATGATAACCTGCATATTACGTTATATTATAAAGTATTTTCAATGATACACTGCATATTAAGTTATATTATAAGGTATTTTCAATGATACACTGCAAATTACGTTATATTATAAGGTATTTTCAATGATACACCGCATATTACGTTATATTATAAGGTATTTTCAATGATACACTGCATATTACGTTATATTATAAGGTATTTTCAATGATACACTGCATATTACGTTATATTATAAGGTATTTTCATTGATAGACTAGAATTACCATATATTCTAAGGTATTTTCAATTATACACTACAAATTACGATATATTATAAGGTATTTTCAATGATGCCCTGCATATTAAGTTATATTATAAGGTATTTTCAATGATAAACTGCTATATATTATAAGGTATTTTCTATGATACACTGCATATTACGTTATATTATAAGGTATTTTCAATGATACACTGCATATTACGTTATATTATAAGGTTTTTTCAATGATGCACTGCATATTACGTTATACTATAAGGTATTTTCAATGATACACTACAAATTACGATATATTATAAGGTATTTTCCATGATACACTGCAAATTACGTTATTTTATAAGGTATTTTTAATGATATATATATCATATTACGTTATATTATAAGGTATTTTCAATGACAGACTGCATATTACATTATTTTATAATGTATTTTCAATGGTAGACTGCATATTACGTTATATTATAAGGTATTTTCAATGATACACCGCATATTACGTTATATTATAAGGTATTTTCAATGATACACTGCATATTACGTTATATTATAAGGTATTTTCAATGATACACTGCATATTACGTTATATGATAAGGTATTTTCAATGATACACTGCATATTACGTGATATTATAATGTTTTTTCAATGATGCACTGCATATTACATTATACTATAAGGTATTTTCAATGATACACTACAAATTACGATATATTATAAGGTATTTTCAATGACGCCCTGCATATTAAGTTATATTATAAGGTAATTTCAATGATAAACTGCTATATATTATAAGGTATTTTCTATGATACACTGCATATTACGTTATATGATAAGGTATTTTCAATGATACACTGCATATTACGTTATATTATAAGGTATTTTCAATGATACACTGCATATTACGTTATATGATGAGGTATTTTCAATGATACACTGCATATTACGTTATATTATAAGGTTTTTTCATTGATAGACTAGAGTTACCATATATTCTAAGGTATTTTCAATGATACACTACAAATTACGATATATTATAAGGTATTTTCAATGATAACCTGCATATTACGTTATATTATAAAGTATTTTCAATGATACACTGCATATTAAGTTATATTATAAGGTATTTTCAATGATACACTACAAATTACGATATATTATAAGGTATTTTCCATGATACACTGCAAATTACGTTATTTTATAAGGTATTTTTAATGATATATATCATATTACGTTATATTATAAGGTATTTTCAATGACAGACTGCATATTACATTATTTTATAATGTATTTTCAATGGTAGACTGCATATTACGTTATATTATAAGGTATTTTCAATGATACACCGCATATTACGTTATATTATAAGGTATTTTCAATGATAACCTGCATATTACGTTATATTATAAAGTATTTTCAATGATACACTGCATATTAAGTTATATTATAAGGTATTTTCAATGATACACTGCAAATTACGTTATATTATAAGGTATTTTCAATGATACACCGCATATTACGTTATATTATAAGGTATTTTCAATGATACACTGCATATTACGTTATATGATAAGGTATTTTCAATGATACACTGCATATTACGTTATATTATAAGGTTTTTTCAATGATGCACTGCATATTACGTTATACTATAAGGTATTTTCAATGATACACTACAAATTACGATATATTATAAGGTATTTTCAATGATACACTGCATATTACGTTATATTATAAGGTATTTTCATTGATAGACTAGAATTACCATATATTCTAAGGTATTTTCAATGATACACTACAAATTACGATATTTTATAAGGTATTTTCAATGATACCCTGCATATTAAGTTATATTATAAGGTATTTTCAATGATAAACTGCTATATATTATAAGGTATTTTCTATGATACACTGCATATTACGTTATATTATAAGGTATTTTCAAAGATACACTACAAATTACGATATATTATAAGGTATTTTCAATGATACACTGCATATTACGTTATGTTATAAGGTATTTTCAATGATACACCGCATATTACGTTATATTATAAGGTATTTTCAATGATACACTGCATATTACGTTATATTATAAGGTATTTTCAATGATACACTGCATATTACGTTATATTATAAGGTATTTTCAATGATACACTGCATATTAAGTTATATTATAAGGTATTTTCAATGATACACTGCATATTACGTTATATTATAAGGTAATTTCAAAGATACACAGTATATTACGTTATATTATAAGGTATTTTCAATGATACACTGCATATTGCGTTATATTATAAGGTATTTTCAATGACAGACTACATATTACATTATTTTATAATGTATTTTCAATGGTAGACTGCATATTACGTTATATTATAAGGTATTTTCAATGATAAACTGCTATATATTATAAGGTATTTTCAATGATACACTGCATATTACGTTATATTATAAGGTTTTTTCAATGATGCACTGCATATTACGTTATACTATAAGGTATTTTCAATGATACACTACAAATTACGATATATTATAAGGTATTTTCCATGATACACTGCATATTACGTTATTTTATAAGGTATTTTTAATGATATATATCATATTACGTTATATTATAAGGTATTTTCAATGACAGACTGCATATTACATTATTTTATAATGTATTTTCAATGGTAGACTGCATATTACGTTATATTATAAGGTATTTTCAATGATACACTGCATATTACGTTATATTATAAGGTATTTTCAATGATACACTGCATATTACGTTATTTTATAAGGTATTTTTAATGATATATATCATATTACGTTATATTATAAGGTATTTTTAATGACAGACTGCATATTACATTATTTTATAATGTATTTTCAATGGTAGACTGCATATTACGTTATATTATAAGGTATTTTCAATGATACACCGCATATTAAATTATATTATAAGGTATTTTCAATGATACACTGCATATTACGTTATATTATAAGGTGTTTTCAATGATAACCTGCATATTACGTTATATTATAAAGTATTTTCAATGATACACTGCATATTAAGTTATATTATAAGGTATTTTCAATGATACACTGCAAATTACGTTATATTATAAGGTATTTTCAATGATACACCGCATATTACGTTATATTATAAGGTATTTTCAATGATACACTGCATATTACGTTATATTATAAGGTATTTTCAATGATACACTGCATATTACGTTATATTATAAGGTATTTTCATTGATAGACTAGAATTACCATATATTCTAAGGTATTTTCAATTATACACTACAAATTACGATATATTATAAGGTATTTTCAATGATGCCCTGCATATTAAGTTATATTATAAGGTATTTTCAATGATAAACTGCTATATATTATAAGGTATTTTCTATGATACACTGCATATTACGTTATATTATAAGGTATTTTCAATGATACACTGCATATTACGTTATATTATAAGGTTTTTTCAATGATGCACTGCATATTACGTTATACTATAAGGTATTTTCAATGATACACTACAAATTACGATATATTATAAGGTATTTTCCATGATACACTGCAAATTACGTTATTTTATACGGTATTTTTAATGATATATATCATATTACGTTATATTATAAGGTATTTTCAATGACAGACTGCATATTACATTATTTTATAATGTATTTTCAATGGTAGACTGCATATTACGTTAAATTATAAGGTATTTTCAATGATACACCGCATATTACGTTATATTATAAGGTATTTTCAATGATACACTGCATATTACGTTATATTATAAGGTATTTTCAATGATACACTGCATATTAAGTTATATTATAAGGTATTTTCAATGATACACTGCAAATTACGTTATATTATAAGGTATTTTCAATGATACACCGCATATTACGTTATTTTATAATGTATTTTCAATGACAGACTGCATATTACATTATTTTATAATGTATTTTCAATGGTAGACTGCATATTACGTTATATTATAAGGTATTTTCAATGATACACCGCATATTACGTTATATTATAAGGTATTTTCAATGATACACTGCATATTACGTTATATTATAAGGTATTTTCAATGATACACTGCATATTACGTTATATGATAAGGTATTTTCAATGATACACTGCATATTACGTTATATTATAAGGTATTTTCAATGATACACTGCATATTACGTTATATGATAAGGTATTTTCAATGATACACTGCATATTACGTTATATTATAAGGTTTTTTCATTGATAGACTAGAGTTACCATATATTCTAAGGTATTTTCAATGATACACTACAAATTACGATATATTATAAGGTATTTTCAATGATAACCTGCATATTACGTTATATTATAAAGTATTTTCAATGATACACTGCATATTAAGTTATATTATAAGGTATTTTCAATGATACACTGCAAATTACGTTATATTATAAGGTATTTTCAATGATACACCGCATATTACGTTATATTATAAGGTATTTTCAATGATACACTGCATATTACGTTATATTATAAGGTATTTTCAATGATACACTGCATATTACGTTATATTATAAGGTATTTTCATTGATAGACTAGAATTACCATATATTCTAAGGTATTTTCAATTATACACTACAAATTACGATATATTATAAGGTATTTTCAATGATGCCCTGCATATTAAGTTATATTATAAGGTATTTTCAATGATAAACTGCTATATATTATAAGGTATTTTCTATGATACACTGCATATTACGTTATATTATAAGGTATTTTCAATGATACACCGCATATTAAATTATATTATAAGGTATTTTCAATGATACACTGCATATTACGTTATATTATAAGGTATTTTCAATGATACACTGCATATTACGTTATATGATAAGGTATTTTCAATGATACACTGCATATTACGTTATATTATAAGGTTTTTTCAATGATGCACTGCATATTACGTTATACTATAAGGTATTTTCAATGATACACTACAAATTACGATATATTATAAGGTATTTTCAATGATACACTGCATATTACGTTATATTATAAGGTATTTTCATTGATAGACTAGAATTACCATATATTCTAAGGTATTTTCAATGATACACTGCATATTACGTTATATTATAAGGTATTTTCAATGATGCCCTGCATATTAAGTTATATTATAAGGTATTTTCAATGATAAACTGCTATATATTATAAGGTATTTTCTATGATACACTGCATATTACGTTATATTATAAGGTTTTTTCAATGATGCACTGCATATTACGTTATACTATAAGGTATTTTCAATGATACACTACAAATTACGATATATTATAAGGTATTTTCCATGATACACTGCATATTACGTTATTTTATAAGGTATTTTTAATGATATATATCATATTACGTTATATTATAAGGTATTTTCAATGACAGACTGCATATTACATTATTTTATAATGTATTTTCAATGGTAGACTGCATATTACGTTATATTATAAGGTATTTTCAATGATACACCGCATATTACGTTATATTATAAGGTATTTTCAATGATACACCGCATATTACGTTATATTATAAGGTATTTTCAATGATACACTGCATATTACGTTATATTATAAGGTATTTTCAATGATACACTGCATATTACGTTATATTATAAGGTATTTTCATTGATAGACTAGAATTACCATATATTCTAAGGTATTTTCAATTATACACTACAAATTACGATATATTATAAGGTATTTTCAATGATACCCTGCATATTACGTTATATTATAAAGTATTTTCAATGATACACTGCATATTACGTTATATTATAAGGTATTTTCATTGATAGACTAGAATTACCATATATTCTAAGGTATTTTCAATTATACACTACAAATTACGATATATTATAAGGTATTTTCAATGATACCCTGCATATTACGTTATATTATAAAGTATTTTCAATGATACACTGCATATTACGTTATATTATAAGGTATTTTCATTGATAGACTAGAATTACCATATATTCTAAGGTATTTTCAATGATACACTGCATATTACGTTATATTATAAGGTATTTTCAATGATAAACTACTATATATTATGAGGTATTTTCACTGATACACTGCATATTACGTTATATTATAAGGTATTTTCATTGATAGACTAGAATTACCATATATTCTAATGTATTTTCAATGATACACTGCATATTACGTTATATCATAAGGTATTTTCAATGATACACTGCATATTAAGTTATATTATAAGGTATTTTCAATGATACACTGCATATTACGTTATATTATAAGGTATTTTCAATGATACACTACAAATTACGATATATTATAAGGTATTTTCAATGATACCCTGCATATTACGTTAAATTATAAGGTATTTTCAATGATACACTGCATATTACGTGATATTATAAGGTATTTTCAATGATGCACTGCATATTACGTTATACTATAAGGTATTTTCAATGATACAATACAAATTACGATATATTATAAGGTATTTTCAATGATACACTGCATATTACGTTATATTATAAGGTATTTTCATTTCTACACTACAAATTACGATATATTATAAGGTATTTTCAATGATACACAGCATATTACGTTATATTATAAGGTATTTTCAATGATAAACTACTATATATTATAAGGTATTTTCAATGATACACTGCATATTACGTTATATTATAAGTATTTTCAATGATACACTGCATATTACGTTATATGATAATGTATTTTCAATGATACACTGCATATTACGTTATATTATAAGGTTTTTTCAATGATGCACTGCATATTACGTTATACTATAAGGTATTTTCAATGATAGACTAGAATTACCATATATTCTAAGGTATTTTCAATGATACACTACAAATTACGATATATTATAAGGTATTTTCAATGATAACCTGCATATTACGTTATATTATAAGGTATTTTCAATGATACACCGCATATTACGTTATATTATAAGGTATTTTCAATGATGCACTGCATATTACGTTATACTATAAGGTATTTTCAATGATACACTACACATTACGATATATTATAAAGTATTTTCAATGATACACTGCATATTACGTTATATTATAAGGTATTTTCATTGATAGACTAGAATTACCATATATTCTAAGGTATTTTCAATGATACACTGCATATTACGTTATATTATAAGGTATTTTCAATGATACACTACAAATTACGATATATTATAAGGTATTTTCAATAATACCCTGCATATTACGTTAAATTATAAGGTATTTTCAATGATACACTGCATATTACGTGATATTATAAGGTATTTTCAATGATGCACTGCATATTACGTTATACTATAAGGTATTTTCAATGATACAATACAAATTACGATATATTATAAGGTATTTTCAATGATACACTGCATATTACGTTATATTATAAGGTATTTACATTGCTACACTACAAATTACGATATATTATAAGGTATTTTCAATGATACACAGCATATTACGTTATATTATAAGGTATTTTCAATGATAAACTACTATATATTATAAGGTATTTTCAATGATACACTGCATATTACGTTATATTATAAGTATTTTCAATGGTATACTGTATATTACGATATATTATAAGGTATTTTCAATGATACACTGCATATTACGTTATATTATAAGGTATTTTCAATGATAAACTACTATATATTATAAGGTATTTTCAATGATACACTGCATATTACGTTATATTATAAGTATTTTCAATGGTATACTGTATATTACGATATATTATAAGGTATTTTCAATGATACACTGCATATTACGTTATATTATAAGGTTTTATCAATGATGCACTGCATATTACGTTATACTATAAGGTATTTTCAATGATACAATACAAATTACGATATATTATAAGGTATTTTCAATGATACACTGCATATTACGTTATATTATATGGTATTTTCATTGCTACACTACAAATTACGATATATTATAAGGTATTTTCAATGATAAACTGCATATTACGTTATATTATAAAGTATTTTCAATGATATACTACAAATTACCATATATTCTAAGGTATTTTCAATAACTAGAGGGTGGTTGTTGCTCGCTCGCTTAGCGAGCTTCGCGGGTGGGGATGTTGTAGCTCGCTCGCTTTGCGAGCTCGCGAGAGGGTTGGTGGTACGGATGTTATTTTGTGTGTGACTCTCCACGAGCCACAGAAAGAACTTACCGATTCGTTAGTTGCAGTATATTATTATCATTATTTATTGAACGTTTTAAGAAGATTATACATTCTCAGGGAAGTTCAATAGTTTTCTACTTATCAAAATGTTTGCTATATGGCGTCGCATTAAACCAACATCGTATGCTCGTTGCTCGCTTGGTTCCTTGTTATAGCATAGTAATGTTGCAAAATAAATTGCAAATGCTCCACAATCAAACGCATTGTTTTGATATTGTACTCTGTGAAATATATACTTCTTCTTATATTTATAAAGGGCATTCAAATAATCTATTACATCATGGTTCAAATGATTAGCATTAAAACTATCATAAATGTGTACATTTCCGTTACCATCAGATCTTGTGCAAATCCAATGTCCTACTACCTTTTTTCCAATTTCACCAGTGTATATTATCTGAATATTCGTCTCATGTTCTGGGATCTCTTGTAAATTACTCAAAAAAGCTCGAACGTAACCAGTATCTTGAGCAAAGTTGTATATTCCACGCTCGTTTAGATTTCTGTTCATAATTTCGTGAAATAAATTAATATGTTTATCTTGTAAATAACAATCAGGTTTTATGACTTCTTTACATTCGGCTGTTTCTAAAGCATAGTTATAACCATCATTGAGGAAACAGTCTGCAGGCACTGCATATTCATGATTATGTTGCTCGATATGCTGGTCCGAGATCATTAAACATTCATCAAAAATTGTAAAATTTTCAGGATTCATTTGTTGATTTGTGATTGTTACATCTGTTTTCTCTACATTCTCTCCTTTTTTATATTTGACAACCTTCTTATCGAGGATTGCATAAATTGGCTTATGATAGCTGAAATATGTTTCATAAACACCGCAATCTATATCATCAACATTTGAGAAAATGACATCTATTTGCGTATTCAAATTGGTCGTTATACTTTTGGATGGTAATTTAGTTTTTAAATTGTACTTGTTCAAAAGGTTAATCAAATAATTATTACCATTATCCTTGCAATTTAATATATTGTAATTGAAATCACCTATCAAAATCTTTTCACTTTCAATTGTAATTTTATTCATTATTCGCTGTACAACGCTACCAAACATAGAATTAGTTGCTTTTGGTGATTTATAACAGTAGCATCAGTTTAAAAAAAAGTTTAAAAAAAAAATTTTTTTTTAAATCTAAAAAAAAAATTAAGAAAAAAATTTTTTATAATCCTCTCATTTTTTATAGTCCTCTCGTATAATTTGCATTGTTGAATGAACTTCTTTCGAAAAAAACTAAAAAAACTAAAAAAACTAAAAAAACTAAAAAACTACTTGACCAATATGGACCAAAATCTAATCAGCTCTAAGTTACAGCGGGGCACATCGATTGCATCATTCATCATTCCGATCGCGTAGTTACTTTTTCTGAAAACGTTAACGAAAAATTTGATACCATAGAAACGGACATACGCACACACACACACACACACACACATACCGACATTTTGATAAAAATAGTCTAAAATGACTCCAATGACCATGAAACGTGAAGATCTGCTAAAAATTCGATTTTCGATTTTCGGGGTAATTACAGTAACTTCCCTATGAATCGGGAAGTTAATAAACTACTATATATTATAAGGTATTTTCAATGATACACTGCATATTACGTTATATCATAAGGTACTTTCAATGATACACTGCATATTAAGGTATATTATAAGGTATTTTCAATGATAAACTGCTATATATTATAAGGTATTTTCTATGATACACTGCATATTACGTTATGTTATAAGGTATTTTCAATGATACACCGCTTATTACGTTATATTATAAGGTATTTTCAATGATACACAGCATATTACGTTATATTATAAGGTATTTTCAATGATAAACTACTATATATTATAAGGTATTTTCAATGATACCCTGCATATTACGTTATATTATAAGGTATTTTCAATGATACACTGCATATTACGTTATATTATAAGGTATTTTCAATGATACACTACAAATTACGATATATTATAAGGTATTTTCAATGATACCCTGCATATTACGTTAAATTATAAGGTATTTTCAATGATACACTGCATATTACGTGATATTATAAGGTATTTTCAATGATACACTGCATATTACGTTATATTATAAGGTTTTTTCAATGATGCACTGCATATTACGTTCTACTATAAGGTATTTTCAATGATACACTACAAATTACGATATATTATAAGGTATTTTCAATGATACACTGCATATTACGTTATATTATAAGGAATTTTCATTGATAGACTAGAATTACCGTATATTCTAAGGTATTTTCACTGATACACTACAAATTACGATATATTATAAGGTATTTTCAATGATAGACTGCATACTACGTTATATTATAAGGTATTTTCAATGATACACTGCATATTACGTTATATTATAAGGTATTTTCAATGATACACTGCATATTACGTTATATTATAAGTATTTTCAATGGTATACTGCATATTACGTTATTTTATAAGGTATTTTTAATGATATATATCATATTACGTTATATTATAAGGTATTTTCAATGACAGACTGCATATTATATTATTTTATAATGTATTTTCAATGGTAGACGGCATATTACGTTATATTATAAGGTATTTTCAATGATACACCGCATATTACGTTATATTATAAGGTATTTTCAATGATACACTGCATATTACGTTATATTATAAGGTATTTTCAATGATACACTGCATATTACGTTATATGATAAGGTATTTTCAATGATACACTGCATATTACGTTATTTTATAAGGTATTTTTAATGATATATATCATATTACGTTATATTATAAGGTATTTTCAATGACAGACTGCATATTACATTATTTTATAATGTATTTTCAATGGTAGACTGCATATTACGTTATATTATAAGGTATTTTCAATGATACACCGCATATTACGTTATATTATAAGGTATTTTCAATGATACACTGCATATTACGTTATATGATAAGGTATTTTCAATGATACACTGCATATTACGTTATATTATAAGGTTTTTTCAATGATGCACTGCATATTACGTTATACTATAAGGTATTTTCAATGATACACTACAAATTACGATATATTATAAGGTATTTTCAATGATACACTGCATATTACGTTATATTATAAGGTATTTTCATTGATAGACTAGAATTACCATATATTCTAAGGTATTTTCAATGATACACTGCATATTACGTTATATGAGAAGGTATTTCCATTGATACACTACAAATTACGATATATTATAAGGTATTTTCAATGATACCCTGCATATTACGTTATATTATAAGGTTTTTTCAATGATGCACTGCATATTACGTTATACTATAAGGTATTTTCAATGATACACTACAAATTACGATATATTATAAGGTATTTTCAATGATACACTGCATATTACGTTATATTATAAGGTATTTTCATTGATAGACTAGAATTACCATATATTCTAAGGTATTTTCAATGATACACTGCATATTACGTTATATGAGAAGGTATTTCCATTGATACACTACAAATTACGATATATTATAAGGTATTTTCAATGATACCCTGCATATTACGTTATATTATAAGGTATTTTCAATGATGCACTGCATATTACGTTATACTATAAGGTATTTTCAATGATACACTGCATACTACGTTATATTATAAGGTATTTTCAATGATACACTGCATATTACGTTATATTATAAGGTATTTTCATTGATAGACTAGAATTACCATATATTCTAAGGTATTTTCAATGATACACTACAAATTACGATATATTATAAGGTATTTTCAATGATACCCTGCATATTAAGTTATATTATAAGGTATTTTCAATGATAAACTGCTATATATTATAAGGTATTTTCTATGATACACTGCATATTACGTTATATTATTAGGTATTTTCAAAGATACACTACAAATTACGATATATTATAAGGTATTTTCAATGATACACTGCATATTACGTTATATGAGAAGGTATTTCCATTGATACTGTAACCGAACTATTATGTACTCTCTATTTATCGGATGGTTAAATCTGATTAGTATATCGGATTGGTTACCGTATCCGGTATTACTATTATGTCCTGTAGGACGAAACGGGGTTCGTGCCTCCAGGTACTGGAAAGCGGAGTGGTTTTAACGAAAGAAAGTAAATGCTGAAGAACTTGATGTATGGGTGTAGCTAACGTGTGTATATTCTGGTACCCTTGTAGATTTATAATTTATCTATTCCGTACACCAGGTGATTTGACGTCACGCAAGAACTGTGTGTAAGAAATCGCGACTAAATCCCATTGTCAGAATGTTTACAACGCACCGACTCCGCACGCGGAATCGTACACAACAATACAATGTGTTCACCTTGCCACGTTTCGAGCGTGACGAAGCGCGACGAGTGATCCGACTGGAATTCACAGAAAGTGTATATGATATTAATTTATTAGGACATCCAGGATAACGTATGCGGAAGATAGCGAATCGTCGTCAGGGCACGTTTATGTGGCCTGGGCGACTCCTCGATCCCCGGACGATCCTGAATACCTCGCGACCGTCTCTGACTCGCTCTCGCGTTAGGTGTCACAGCGAGATAGAATGCAACGTTACTCCTGCCGCAGCACGGGAGGAGAAAACGGCACCTACTCGCAAGAACGGTCTCAAAACGTATGCGGAAGATAGTGAATTGTCGGCAGGGCACGTTTACGCGGCCTGGGCGACTCCTCAATCCCCGGACGACCTTGAGACCTCCTTGTGTCCACTTAAAGCTTGATTACGGTCGCGACCACTACGAAATAGAATGTCCGATCTTCCTGCCGCTGCGCGGGAGGAAAAACCGGCACCTACTCGCTAGGACACTTACAAGACGTATGCGGAAGATAGCGAATCGTCGTCAGGGCACGTTTACGTGGCCTGGGCGACTCCTCGATCCCCGGACGATCCTATAAGCCCCTTATGATCGCTTGAGAATGTATATTGACCATCATACACACTAACACGGAATGCAAGTTCGATTCTGCCGGAATATACGGGAGGAGCAAGCGGCACCTATCCCTTGGAAAACTCACAAAAGCGCATGCGGAAGATAGCGAATCGTCGGCAGGGCACGTTTACGTGGCCTGAGCGACTCCTCGATCCCCGGACACCCTCATTAGCTTCGTGGAATCGGATGCACGCAAGATCCTATGCCTTGATTCACGGGAGTCACGAGACGCACCCGTCCGTGTATATTGTCTACGGTAGAAATTCGTGGAAGTTCGACGCGCTTGCTGAGAATTACGTCTGACCACTCGACGGTCTCGCGGCCACACTGTTTGCCTACTACACGGCGCAAGGCGCAAGATTTCTCACGTGTTACAAGTTAACGAGGATCGGTGATAGCGCGTAACATGAAATCTTACTTGACGGATGTATTCCCATCATCTATTCTGTATCACATATGCACAATCACAAATCCTTGCCAGCTTGCTCCGTGTTCCTGGCAAGAGACGCACGCGATCACGAACTTTTACCAATTTGCGCACTTTCCGCGAACTATTTAATTTTTAATGTCAGCCGCTCCGGGCTATACCGAACAATCGGTAGGAAAAACGACTTACTTACTAAACGCGAGCATTTATATTTTAATGTCAGCCACTCTGGGCTATACCGAATGATCGGTAGGAAAAACGATTTACTCGTTGAACACGAGCTTCTATATTTTAATGTCAGCCACTCTGGGCTATACCGAATGATCGGTAGGAAAAACGATTGACTCGTTGAACACGAGCTTCTATATTTTAATGTCAGCCACTCTGGGCTATACCGAATGATCGGTAGGAAAAACGATCTACTCGTTAAACGCGAGCTTCTATATTTAAAGTCATGCTCTCTGGGCTATACGCGACCGGCGTTAATCGCGAATTGACTCGCGGTGACTCGTGCGTGCTTATCGGAGCTAGTCCAGGCGCAGAGTGATCAATCTGATGCTCGCATCGACCTCCTTCGATCGCTATCGAGAGGGGATCGATGCGCGCGCATCTCACAAGTGGATTTATCCTGTGCTCCTTTTCTACGACAAGGATCGCGCGTGATACCGCAAGTCGTCGTGGTGGGAATCGATATTGTTGTTCTCGTCGCACGAGGTATCGATATGTGATCGACGCGGTCACATATACCCCCTTCTCCACCCTCGAGATCACTGGTGCGGACACGCAGTTAGTACGCATTCCAGTGATCTCGATACTGGAAAAAAAAAAACCGAACGTCTTGTCGAGAATGAACTAAAAGTATTACTGCACCATGGCGTATAAAAAAAAAACATGAAACTAAATGATTTACTTGTTGAAAACGGTAACTAAAAAATCTTTGCAGCTTTGGCGTTTGACGAGTATCCATGTAATACACTCATACATCCATTCCAGAAACTTAAAAGCAACATTTGCCCTTGCGCCCGCACAATGAACACCAAAAATCAATTATTGTTTTTTTTTTTTTTTTTTTTTTTTTTTTTTTTTTTTTTTTTTTAAACACAACGCGCACACTCGTCACTTTTTGACCTCCCATATCGAGGATGTGAACATTTTGTCCAGCATTTCTTCGGTCGAACGCTGGAGGCCAAGGGGGTCATGCGGGTCCAAGTGCGGGATCTCCACGGGCGGGTCGAAATACTCCTCGTCCCAGGATAGTTCGGACTCGGCTGCAGTGGCCTCCGGAATCTCTCCAGGTGCTGGTTCCGGGATAACAATCCATGATTGTTCCATCGTGCTCTCCTCCATCGCCGCCACCTTGGCTGGAACGGCCACCTCAGAGGACGGTCCAGGTTTTTCTCCGTGGTGGCGTTTCTCAGCTCCTGGGCCCCTCTTTGGTGTTTGGGTCTGCACCGCCACCAATCTCGCCTTTGCCTGGGACGCCACCCCCTTTGTGCACTGCCGGTGCTGGTGGCCCTCGCTCAGCCATGGTCCCGCAATGCGCGTTGGCAAGTTTGGTGGAGGGACATCATGGTAATTTATATCCATCCCAGTTTGGGTCGGCCTACTAACCATGGCCCATCCTGCGTACGTTTGGACGCCGACGTCGATCTTTACTTTACTATTCGTTGTGTTATTCATGGTGAACTGTGTCATCCCGTCGCGTTTCATGGCTTATATACCCGTATGGACTCTTGTTTTTGTGGAAACTGTAACGCGTACCTATTGTGTGTTTGTTTGTTTGTCTTGCTCTATCTGCTTGTATGGGCGTAAACATGATGCGTGGAACATTCCTCGGATTTCTCCCGAGTGGGGTTTACGTAAGATGAATGTTGATGGTCCTTTTCTTTCTGCTAGTTCATATGGTCCTTCATACAGGTGAAAAAACTTGGCGATCTCTCTGTCGGCGGCATTGGATGTTGGGTTTGTTTTTACCAATACCCAATCGCCCACTTCGTATTGTGTATGGCATTTTTCCATGTTAGCACGTTTACACCGTTCCTGGGCCTTCTTCGTCATTCGTTGGAATGCTAGCTGTAGTTTATCATTATGATAGTTCTCTGTTTTCCCTGGATCCTCTATATGCTCAAACCATCTGGACCATGGACGTATGGGTTTTTCTTTTAACAAGAGTTCTGTTGGTGTAAACCCTGTGCTGTCGTGCACAACCTCGTTGCAGCAGGTCTCGATTAAATCGATCCATTTGGCCCAAGATGCGTGTGCGTGTGATGCCACCGTACGGAAAATCCGTCCGATTTCCCTATTCACCCTTTCCACCGGGTTGCTTTGTGGGTGTCGTATCGAAGAGAGAACGTGGTGGATGCCCTCTTCTCGTAAGGTCTGTGTCCATTTCTTCGCCGTGAACTGTGTTCCATGGTCAGTCAAGATCTTTTTTGGTTTGCCGTAGCGCGGTATGTAATGTTTGAAAATTCTTGCCAGGGATACGGTGGTCGTCGCGTTTCGCATCGCGTATAGTTTCACAAATTTAGTAAATAGCTCTTCGATTACCAGAATATACCTCACGCCTCCCCTTGACGTCGGTAACGGACCGTAGAAATCGACGGACAACACCTCAAGGGGGCACCGCGGTATTATGCTTTGTAAGTCGGTATGAATTGTATGGGTAGGAATTTTCACGCGTTGGCACGTGTCGCATGTTGCCACAAGTTTTCGCGTGCGCCGGTGTAATTTTGAAATATAGAAGTCCTCTGACAGGAGCTTCATCGTCTTTTCCCCCCCAAGATGCGCATAAATCTCGTGCACCTCTCGTATGAGCGAGTCGTGCAACTGCGAGGGAACAACCGGTCGTTCCTTCCCACTTTTGTCAACATGGTATAACGTGCCATCGCGGAGATTATAACGGTTATACGCGTGATCTGCCCGTTTTTTGCAGCGCTCGATTTCGCGTTGTAATTTTTGATCCTTCCGCTGCCATTCCGAAAGTTGTTTAAGCGCGGCTCGTAACGTAGGTGACATTGCTCTTGCGAGGGTCATTAGTATTGGTACGTGTCTTTCTCGTTCGACCGAATCTTCGGTCGTTACATTGTTTAACCTGCTCATTGTGTCCGCCGGAATGTTCTCTTTTCCTGGGCGATACTGGATTTCAATTTGATAATCCTGTATCGATAGAATCCATCTTGTCAATCGTTGACTTAGGAGTTTGCTATTCATAAGGAATGTGATTGCTTTGTGGTCTGTTAATAATACAATCTTAACCCCGTATAAATACGTTCTGAGTTTCCCGAGTGCCCATACTATGGCCAACAATTCTTTTTCGGTGGTGAAATACGCCAGTTCTGGACCTCTTAACGTACGGCTTGCGAACGTGATTGGTCTTAATTCGCCGTTTGCATCTCGTTGTTCCAAAACTGCTCCGAGTGCCGTCGAACTTGCGTCCGTTGATAGAAAATATGGTTGGCGCGAATCTGCATACTGCAGTACAACTTCTCTGCAGAAAACCTCTTTTGCTTGATCGAAAGATGTTTGTAGTGCCTCGTCCCATTTCCAGCGATTCCCTTTTTTGAGCAGCGTCAGCAGCGGTGTTGTAGTTTCGGCATGCTTGTTTGTGAACTTGCTATAATAGTTCACTAAGCCTAGGAAACCACGCAACTGTTTGACGTTTCGGGGTGTCGGAAACGCCCGAATGAGTTTGATTTTCTCTGGATCTTGTCTTAGACCTTCCGCTGACAGAATGTGGCCCAGAAATTTAATTTCCCGCCTCACAAATTTGCATTTCTCTAAATTGAGGGTGATGTTATTTTCCCGTAGTCGTTGCAATAGCATTGCGAGATGTTCGAGGTGTTTTTCGAATGTCGGAGAGAAACATAAGATGTCGTCAATAAAATTGACAATGAATCCCTCCATTCCTTCCAGTATGCGTCTCAGCGCTCTCACTAGGCTCGCGCTGCTTGTCTTTAACCCAAAAGGCGTGACTACATACTCGTAACATCTACCGCGATAGAGAAAGGCGGTATATTTTCGGGATGATGGTGTCAGTGGCACTTGCCAAAAGCTATTTGTCAAGTCGAGGCTGGTTAGGTAGTCGACTCTTTGAAATCGTTGGAATATTGCATCTGGTGTCTCTGACATCTCGTGGTCATCAATGAGAAACTCGTTCAGCTTTCTCGCGTCGAGGCATAGTCTAAGCGTCCCATTTTTTTTTAGCACTGGTACGACCGGATTCAAATACGGACTTGTACTTGGGCGAATAATATCGTTTTCCAACATCCTTTGCACCTCTGCATCGGCCGCCTCCATATATTTCAATGGAATTGGGTATGTTCTACTGCAGTATGGCCTGGTGGGTTTTACGTGTAGATGGTGTTGGTAGCACGTCACACGTCCGATAGTATCTCTCCAGACCTCCGGGAACGCCTGTATTGTTTTCCGTAGAGCAATTTTTTGTTGTTGGTTTACCTCTACTGGTTCGAGCAGAGATTTAATTTTCTCTGTTTGTGATTTTTGATGGTCATTTATGGTTCGTACCATTGTGTTTTCGGTATCAGTTTCGGGTGTCATTTTGATTAGAA
Organism: Lasioglossum lativentre; assembly: GCA_916610255.1. Lineage (NCBI taxonomy): Eukaryota > Metazoa > Arthropoda > Insecta > Hymenoptera > Halictidae > Lasioglossum > Lasioglossum lativentre. Next base: position 61,007 of record CAKAJI010000490.1, read on the forward strand.
TTTGACCGTCTGCCGTGTTCAGTGAAAGAGATTCCTTCCCAAAGTCGACTGTGGCCTTCGCTCGTCTTAGAGTGTCTACGCCAAGAATCACCTCACAGATTAACCCTGGTACCACAATCGCTGTTGTTTCGATCGTTTTGTCCCCATGGTTGAGGGTTACCCAGATTTGTTTCTTTAATCGGGCCGATTTTCCGCCCGTTGCCCCAATTACTACTGTTCCCGTTACTGGCAGCGTCGGGCATTTTATTAATCGCTCCTGGTGTTCGAGGTACCATGCTTCGGATACTGCAGTGACTGTGCTTCCCGTGTCAATCAGGGCTTTGATGGGAATCCCTTCCAGTTTGATTAGTACCTCCGGGCATCTGTTGGTTATTTTGCTTGTACGTGGCGACAGTACATCCTCCTGTAATTCTTGGCGTATGTCTGGGAATATTGACCCAATTGTTACTTGGATATCTTCCCCGTGTTGTATATTGGAGATACCTCCCACCTGAGCGGGGAAGTTGCTCAGACGTTCTTTTGTGGTTCCCCTTATTCGTTTCCCATATTCTCCTCTGGTTCAACGACTTCCAGCTCCTCTGCGAGCTCCTCTTCTTCAAGGTGAGTTGCTCGTATTCGATTCGGGGCATAATCTCTATTACGGTCTTGTGGACGGCGTTGTTCCTGCCAAGGTTTCGCGTTGTCGTACCTTGTCTTTGGGTTATCGGCATTTGGCCGTTGGTATTCTGCTCCTGTTCGCGGATGCTCTCTGTTCTGTCGTTGCTGAAATTGGCTGACAGGGTTCATACGCGGAGCGTTTGCGGTCGGTTGGTTGATTCGATCGTGTGGAGTTTTAGTACCCCATTCTCTATTGTAATTGGGACGCTCATCGTATCGCTGTCGGTTTACCGTACCCCCGTTATCAAACCGTTCCAGCAACGCTAGAAAGGCATCTATGGTGCGTATATCCTGACCGAGCACGCAGTCGTCTACTGCCTGCGTAAAATGTTTGGACAGTGTTTGTATAATTTCATCGTCTGCGGGTCGCGGACGTAAGTCACGAGCCAGTCCGATCAATCTCATTGCATACGCTACACGGGAGATTCCAGTATCCGTTCGATGTACCCCGACATTTAGGTTGTCTCTGACCTTCCTTTGGATTGCAGAGCTCCAGAATCTCGTCAATAGGGCGTTTGCAAATTGATGCCATGTCGCAATTTGTTCCGACATAATGTCCCACCATTCGCCTGCATTACCTTTCAGTGACTGTGTGATGATGAACTTCATCTCCTCGTCGGGTAAACGTGCGGCATCTACAAATCTTTTGAGCTCCCTCAGATACTTTGCAGGCCTCTCTGTGGTTTTGCCCTCGAAGGTTGGCATATGCGGTTTTACGACGAATGGTCGGGGCATCGACGCCATCGTATGGTCAAACCTCGTGGACTCGTTCAGCCCCCACCTCGAATCTATATGACCGGTTGTCGTTCGGTGTGCGTCTACGTCTAACTCTGGAATCAGATTTCGTCGGTGGTCATCAATTTCCCTCGACCCATTGCCGAATTCTGTCTCATTTGATGGTATTGTCGTTGTTTGCTGGTTCGTTGCTCGTGATCGGATCTGTTCCATGCAGGTTTGTATTTTCTTGAGTGCGTCCGCTTGTGCCTTTTCATTTCGCTCCAAGCGCTCTTCAATTTTTCTACACCAATCTCTCATCTCCACTCGGTGTTCAGTCACACGTTCGCAGACCTCATCGGTGGTCACCTGTTCTTCCACCTTAGCATTGAGTTGATCAACTCGCATCCTAAGGTGCGCGATTTCATTTTGCAACTCCCGAATGGCAGCGGACATTAGGTCTTTATCGTGCGCGGAGGTTGGCCCCGGAGCCTGATCGTCACCGGACGCGTTCGGATTCTGGTTTCGCGGACGGTTTACCGTACCGGTCGGGGTGCCAAGAGGTGGTGTTCGTTGAATTGATGTACTAGATAATAGTGGCATCATTGACATGTCATCGTTCTTTTTCGCGCCCGTCATTGTGTTACTACGGGTTTTTGGCTTACTCATACTTCATTTCTCCAACATTTAATTCGTCTGAACCAAAACCGCCCCACGTTGGGCGCCAATATGTAACCGAACTATTATGAACTCTCTATTTATCGGATGGTTAAATCTGATTAGTATATCGGATTGGTTACCGTATCCGGTATTACTATTATGTCCTGTAGGACGAAACGGGGTTCGTGCCTCCAGGTACTGGAAAGCGGAGTGGTTTTAACGAAAGAAAGTAAATGCTGAAGAACTTGATGTATGGGTGTAGCTAACGTGTGTATATTCTGGTACCCTTGTAGATTTATAATTTATCTATTCCGTACGCCAGGTGATTTGACGTCACGCAAGAACTGTGTGTAAGAAATCGCGACTAAATCCCATTGTCAGAATGTTTACAACGCACCGACTCCGCACGCGGAATCGTACACAACAATACAATGTGTTCACCTTGCCACGTTTCGAGCGTGACGAAGCGCGACGAGTGATCCGACTGGAATTCACAGAAAGTGTATATGATATTAATATATTAGGACATCCAGGATAACGTATGCGGAAGATAGCGAATCGTCGTCAGGGCACGTTTATGTGGCCTGGGCGACTCCTCGATCCCCGGACGATCCTGAATACCTCGCGACCGTCTCTGACTCGCTCTCGCGTTAGGTGTCACAGCGAGATAGAATGCAACGTTACTCCTGCCGCAGCACGGGAGGAGAAAACGGCACCTACTCGCAAGAACGGTCTCAAAACGTATGCGGAAGATAGTGAATTGTCGGCAGGGCACGTTTACGCGGCCTGGGCGACTCCTCAATCCCCGGACGACCTTCAGACCTCCTTGTGTCCACTTAAAGCTTGATTACGGTCGCGACCACTACGAAATAGAATGTCCGATCTTCCTGCCGCTGCGCGGGAGGAAAAACCGGCACCTACTCGCTAGGACACTTACAAGACGTATGCGGAAGATAGCGAATCGTCGTCAGGGCACGTTTACGTGGCCTGGGCGACTCCTCGATCCCCGGACGATCCTATAAGCCCCTTATGATCGCTTGAGAATGTATATTGACCATCATATACACTAACACGGAATGCAAGTTCGATTCTGCCGGAATATACGGGAGGAGCAAGCGGCACCTATCCCTTGGAAAACTCACAAAAGCGCATGCGGAAGATAGCGAATCGTCGGCAGGGCACGTTTACGTGGCCTGAGCGACTCCTCGATCCCCGGACACCCTCATTAGCTTCGTGGAATCGGATGCACTACGGTAGAAATTCGTGGAAGTTCGACGCGCTTGCTGAGAATTACGTCTGACCACTCGACGGTCTCGCGGCCACACTGTTTGCCTACTACACGGCGCAAGGCGCAAGATTTCTCACGTGTTACAAGTTAACGAGGATCGGTGATAGCGCGTAACATGAAATCTTACTTGACGGATGTATTCCCATCATCTATTCTGTATCACATATGCACAATCACAAATCCTTGCCAGCTTGCTCCGTGTTCCTGGCAAGAGACGCACGCGATCACGAACTTTTACCAATTTGCGCACTTTCCGCGAACTATTTAATTTTTAATGTCAGCCGCTCCGGGCTATACCGAACAATCGGTAGGAAAAACGACTTACTTACTAAACGCGAGCATTTATATTTTAATGTCAGCCACTCTGGGCTATACCGAATGATCGGTAGGAAAAACGATTTACTCGTTGAACACGAGCTTCTATATTTTAATGTCAGCCACTCTGGGCTATACCGAATGATCGGTAGGAAAAACGATTGACTCGTTGAACACGAGCTTCTATATTTTAATGTCAGCCACTCTGGGCTATACCGAATGATCGGTAGGAAAAACGATCTACTCGTTAAACGCGAGCTTCTATATTTAAAGTCATGCTCTCTGGGCTATACGCGACCGGCGTTAATCGCGAATTGACTCGCGGTGACTCGTGCGTGCTTATCGGAGCTAGTCCAGGCGCAGAGTGATCAATCTGATGCTCGCATCGACCTCCTTCGATCGCTATCGAGAGGGGATCGATGCGCGCGCATCTCACAAGTGGATTTATCCTGTGCTCCTTTTCTACGACAAGGATCGCGCGTGATACAGCAAGTCGTCGTGGTGGGAATCGATATTGTTGTTCTCGTCGCACGAGGTATCGATATGTGATCGACGCGGTCACAATACACTACAAATTACGATATATTATAAGGTATTTTCAATGATACCCTGCATATTACGTTATATTATAAGGTATTTTCAATGATACACTGCATATTACTTTATATTATAAGGTATTTTCAATGATACACCGCATATTACGTTATATTATAAGGTATTTTCAATGATACACTGCATATTACGTTATATTATAAGGTATTTTCAATGATACACTGCATATTACGTTATATTATAAGGTATTTTCATTGATAGACTAGAATTACCATATATTCTAAGGTATTTTCAATTATACACTACAAATTACGATATATTATAAGGTATTTTCAATGATGCCCTGCATATTAAGTTATATTATAAGGTATTTTCAATGATAAACTGCTATATATTATAAGGTATTTTCTATGATACACTGCATATTACGTTATATTATAAGGTATTTTCAATGATACACTGCATATTACGTTATATTATAAGATATTTTCAATGATACACCGCATATTACGTTATATTATAAGGTATTTTCAATGATACACTGCATATTACGATATATTATAAGGTATTTTCAATGATAACCTGCATATTACGTTATATTATAAAGTATTTTCAATGATACACTGCATATTAAGTTATATTATAAGGTATTTTCAATGATACACTGCAAATTACGATATATTATAAGGTATTTTCAATGATACACTGCATATTACGTTATGTTATAAGGTATTTTCAATGATACACCGCATATTACGTTATATTATAAGGTATTTTCAATGATACACTGCATATTACGTTATATTATAAGGTATTTTCAATGATACACTGCATATTACGTTATATTATAAGGTATTTTCAATGATACACTGCATATTAAGTTATATTATAAGGTATTTTCAATGATACACTGCATATTACGTTATATTATAAGGTAATTTCAAAGATACACAGTATATTACGTTATATTATAAGGTATTTTCAATGATACACTGCATATTGCGTTATATTATAAGGTATTTTCAATGACAGACTACATATTACATTATTTTATAATGTATTTTCAATGGTAGACTGCATATTACGTTATATTATAAGGTATTTTCAGTGATAGACTAGCATTACCATATATTCTAAGGTATTTTCAATGACACACTACAAATTACGATATATTATAAGGTATTTTCAATGATACCCTGCATATTAAGTTATATTATAAGGTATTTTCAATGATAAACTGCTATATATTATAAGGTATTTTCAATGATACACTGCATATTACGTTATATTATAAGGTTTTTTCAATGATGCACTGCATATTACGTTATACTATAAGGTATTTTCAATGATACACTACAAATTACGATATATTATAAGGTATTTTCCATGATACACTGCATATTACGTTATTTTATAAGGTATTTTTAATGATATATATCATATTACGTTATATTATAAGGTATTTTCAATGACAGACTGCATATTACATTATTTTATAATGTATTTTCAATGGTAGACTGCATATTACGTTATATTATAAGGTATTTTCAATGATACACCGCATATTACGTTATATTATAAGGTATTTTCAATGATACACTGCATATTACGTTATATTATAAGGTATTTTCAATGATACACTGCATATTACGTTATATGATAAGGTATTTTCAATGATACACTACAAATTACGATATATTATAAGGTATTTTCAATGATAACCTGCATATTACGTTATATTATAAAGTATTTTCAATGATACACTGCATATTAAGTTATATTATAAGGTATTTTCAATGATACACTGCAAATTACGTTATATTATAAGGTATTTTCAATGATACACCGCATATTACGTTATATTATAAGGTATTTTCAATGATACACTGCATATTACGTTATATTATAAGGTATTTTCAATGATACACTGCATATTACGTTATATTATAAGGTATTTTCATTGATAGACTAGAATTACCATATATTCTAAGGTATTTTCAATTATACACTACAAATTACGATATATTATAAGGTATTTTCAATGATGCCCTGCATATTAAGTTATATTATAAGGTATTTTCAATGATAAACTGCTATATATTATAAGGTATTTTCTATGATACACTGCATATTACGTTATATTATAAGGTATTTTCAATGATACACTGCATATTACGTTATATTATAAGGTTTTTTCAATGATGCACTGCATATTACGTTATACTATAAGGTATTTTCAATGATACACTACAAATTACGATATATTATAAGGTATTTTCCATGATACACTGCAAATTACGTTATTTTATAAGGTATTTTTAATGATATATATCATATTACGTTATATTATAAGGTATTTTCAATGACAGACTGCATATTACATTATTTTATAATGTATTTTCAATGGTAGACTGCATATTACGTTATATTATAAGGTATTTTCAATGATACACCGCATATTACGTTATATTATAAGGTATTTTCAATGATACACTGCATATTACGTTATATTATAAGGTATTTTCAATGATACACTGCATATTACGTTATACGATAAGGTATTTTCAATGATACACTGCATATTACGTTATATTATAAGGTTTTTTCATTGATAGACTAGAGTTACCATATATTCTAAGGTATTTTCAATGATACACTACAAATTACGATATATTATAAGGTATTTTCAATGATAACCTGCATATTACGTTATATTATAAAGTATTTTCAATGATACACTGCATATTAAGTTATATTATAAGGTATTTTCAATGATACACTGCAAATTACGTTATATTATAAGGTATTTTCAATGATACACCGCATATTACGTTATATTATAAGGTATTTTCAATGATACACTGCATATTAAGTTATATTATAAGGTATTTTCAATGATACACTGCAAATTACGTTATATTATAAGGTATTTTCAATGATACACCGCATATTACGTTATATTATAAGGTATTTTCAATGATACACTGCATATTACGTTATATTATAAGGTATTTTCAATGATACACTGCATATTACGTTATATTATAAGGTATTTTCATTGATAGACTAGAATTACCATATATTCTAAGGTATTTTCAATTATACACTACAAATTACGATATATTATAAGGTATTTTCAATGATGCCCTGCATATTAAGTTATATTATAAGGTATTTTCAATGATAAACTGCTATATATTATAAGGTATTTTCTATGATACACTGCATATTACGTTATATTATAAGGTATTTTCAATGATACACTGCATATTACGTTATATTATAAGGTTTTTTCAATGATGCACTGCATATTACGTTATACTATAAGGTATTTTCAATGATACACTACAAATTACGATATATTATAAGGTATTTTCCATGATACACTGCAAATTACGTTATTTTATAAGGTATTTTTAATGATATATATCATATTACGTTATATTATAAGGTATTTTCAATGACAGACTGCATATTACATTATTTTATAATGTATTTTCAATGGTAGACTGCATATTACGTTATATTATAAGGTATTTTCAATGATACACCGCATATTACGTTATATTATAAGGTATTTTCAATGATACACTGCATATTACGTTATATTATAAGGTATTTTCAATGATACACTGCATATTACGTTATACGATAAGGTATTTTCAATGATACACTGCATATTACGTTATATTATAAGGTTTTTTCATTGATAGACTAGAGTTACCATATATTCTAAGGTATTTTCAATGATACACTACAAATTACGATATATTATAAGGTATTTTCAATGATAACCTGCATATTACGTTATATTATAAAGTATTTTCAATGATACACTGCATATTAAGTTATATTATAAGGTATTTTCAATGATACACTGCAAATTACGTTATATTATAAGGTATTTTCAATGATACACCGCATATTACGTTATATTATAAGGTATTTTCAATGATACACTGCATATTACGTTATATTATAAGGTATTTTCAATGATACACTGCATATTACGTTATATTATAAGGTATTTTCATTGATAGACTAGAATTACCATATATTCTAAGGTATTTTCAATTATACACTACAAATTACGATATATTATAAGGTATTTTCAATGATACACTGCATATTAAGTTATATTATAAGGTATTTTCAATGATACACTGCAAATTACGTTATATTATAAGGTATTTTCAATGATACACCGCATATTACGTTATATTATAAGGTATTTTCAATGATACACTGCATATTACGTTATATGATAAGGTATTTTCAATGATACACTTCATATTACGTTATATTATAAGGTTTTTTCAATGATGCACTGCATATTACGTTATACTATAAGGTATTTTCAATGATACACTACAAATTACGATATATTATAAGGTATTTTCAATGATACACTGCATATTACGTTATATTATAAGGTATTTTCATTGATAGACTAGAATTACCATATATTCTAAGGTATTTTCAATGATACACTACAAATTACGATATATTATAAGGTATTTTCAATGATACCCTGCATATTAAGTTATATTATACGGTATTTTCAATGATAAACTGCTATATATAATAAGGTATTTTCTATGATACACTGCATATTACGTTATATTATAAGGTATTTTCAATGACAGACTACATATTACATTATTTTATAATGTATTTTCAATGGTAGACTGCATATTACGTTATATTATAAGGTATTTTCAGTGATAGACTAGCATTACCATATATTCTAAGGTATTTTCAATGATACACTACAAATTACGATATATTATAAGGTATTTTCAATGATACCCTGCATATTAAGTTATATTATAAGGTATTTTCAATGATAAACTGCTATATATTATAAGGTATTTTCAATGATACACTGCATATTACGTTATATTATAAGGTTTTTTCAATGATGCACTGCATATTACGTTATACTATAAGGTATTTTCAATGATACACTACAAATTACGATATATTATAAGGTATTTTCCATGATACACTGCATATTACGTTATTTTATAAGGTATTTTTAATGATATATATCATATTACGTTATATTATAAGGTATTTTCAATGACAGACTGCATATTACATTATTTTATAATGTATTTTCAATGGTAGACTGCATATTACGTTATATTATAAGGTATTTTCAATGATACACCGCATATTACGTTATATTATAAGGTATTTTCAATGATACACTGCATATTACGTTATATTATAAGGTATTTTCAATGATACACTGCATATTACGTTATATGATAAGGTATTTTCAATGATACACTGCATATTACGTTATATTATAAGGTTCTTTCATTGATAGACTAGAGTTACCATATATTCTAAGGTATTTTCAATGATACACTACAAATTACGATATATTATAAGGTATTTTCAATGATAACCTGCATATTACGTTATATTATAAAGTATTTTCAATGATACACTGCATATTAAGTTATATTATAAGGTATTTTCAATGATACACTGCAAATTACGTTATATTATAAGGTATTTTCAATGATACACCGCATATTACGTTATATTATAAGGTATTTTTCAATGATACACTGCATATTACGTTATATTATAAGGTATTTTCAATGATACACTGCATATTACGTTATATTATAAGGTATTTTCATTGATAGACTAGAATTACCATATATTCTAAGGTATTTTCAATTATACACTACAAATTACGATATATTATAAGGTATTTTCAATGATGCCCTGCATATTAAGTTATATTATAAGGTATTTTTCAATGATAAACTGCTATATATTATAAGGTATTTTCTATGATACACTGCATATTACGTTATATTATAAGGTATTTTCAATGATACACTGCATATTACGTTATATTATAAGGTTTTTTCAATGATGCACTGCATATTACGTTATACTATAAGGTATTTTCAATGATACACTACAAATTACGATATATTATAAGGTATTTTCCATGATACACTGCAAATTACGTTATTTTATAAGGTATTTTTAATGATATATATCATATTACGTTACATTATAAGGTATTTTCAATGATACACTACAAATTACGATATATTATAAGGTATTTTCAATGATACCCTGCATATTACGTTAAATTATAAGGTATTTTCAATGATACACTGCATATTACGTGATATTATAAGGTATTTTCAATGATGCACTGCATATTACGTTATACTATAAGGTATTTTCAATGATACACTGCATACTACGTTATATTATAAGGTATTTTCAATGATACACTGCATATTACGTTATATTATAAGGTATTTTCAATGATACACTGCATATTACGTTATATTATAAGTATTTTCAATGGTATACTGCATATTACGTTATTTTATAAGGTATTTTTAATGATATATATCATATTACGTTATATTATAAGGTATTTTCAATGACAGACTGCATATTACATTATTTTATAATGTATTTTCAATGGTAGACTGCATATTACGTTATATTATAAGGTATTTTCAATGATACACCGCATATTACGTTATATTATAAGGTATTTTCAATGATACACTGCATATTACGTTATATGATAAGGTATTTTCAATGATACACTACAAATTACGATATATTATAAGGTATTTTCAATGATACCCTGCATATTAAGTTATATTATAAGGTATTTTCAATGATAAACTGCTATATATTATAAGGTATTTTCTATGATACACTGCATATTACGTTATATTATAAGGTATTTTCAAAGATACACTACAAATTACGATATATTATAAGGTATTTTCAATGATACACTGCATATTACGTTATGTTATAAGGTATTTTCAATGATACACCGCATATTACGTTATATTATAAGGTATTTTCAATGATACACTGCATATTACGTTATATTATAAGGTATTTTCAATGATACACTGCATATTACGTTATATTATAAGGTAATTTCAAAGATACACAGTATATTACGTTATATTATAAGGTATTTTCAATGATACACTGCATATTGCGTTATATTATAAGGTATTTTCAATGACAGACTACATATTACATTATTTTATAATGTATTTTCAATGGTAGACTGCATATTACGTTATATTATAAGGTATTTTCAGTGATACCCTGCATATTAAGTTATATTATAAGGTATTTTCAATGATAAACTGCTATATATTATAAGGTATTTTCTATGATACACTGCATATTACGTTATATTATAAGGTATTTTCAAAGATACACTACAAATTACGATATATTATAAGGTATTTTCAATGATACACTGCATATTACGTTATATGAGAAGGTATTTCCATTGATACACTACAAATTACGATATATTATAAGGTATTTTCAATGATACCCTGCATATTACGTTATATTATAAGGTATTTTCAATGATACACTGCATATTACGTTATATTATAAGGTATTTTCAATGATACACTACAAATTACGATATATTATAAGGTATTTTCAGTGATAGACTAGCATTACCATATATTCTAAGGTATTTTCAATGATACACTACAAATTACGATATATTATAAGGTATTTTCAATGATTCACTGCATATTACGTTATATTATAAGGTAATTTCAAAGATACACAGTATATTACGTTATATTATAAGGTATTTTCAATGATACACTGCATATTGCGTTATATTATAAGGTATTTTCAATGACAGACTACATATTACATTTTTTTATAATGTATTTTCAATGGTAGACTGCATATTACGTTATATTATAAGGTATTTTCAGTGATAGACTAGCATTACCATATATTCTAAGGTATTTTCAATGATACAATACAAATTACGATATATTATAAGGTATTTTCAATGATACTCTGCATATTACGTTATATTATAAGGTATTTTCATTGATAGACTAGAATTACCATATATTCTAAGGTATTTTCAATGATACACTACAAATTACGATATATTATAAGGTATTTTCAATGATACACTGTATATTACGTTATATTATAAGGTATTTTCAATGATACACTGCATATTACGTTATATTATAAAGTTTTTTCAATGATGCACTGCATATTACGTTCTACTATAAGGTATTTTCTATGATACACTACAAATTACGATATATTATATGGTATTTTCAATGATACACTGCATACTACGTTATATTATAAGGTATTTTCAATGATACACTGCATATTACGTTATATTATAAGGTATTTTCAATGATACACCGCATATTACGTTATATTATAAGGTATTTTCAATGATACACTGCATATTACGTTATATTATAAGGTATTTTCAATGATACACTGCATATTACGTTATATGATAAGGTATTTTCAATGATACACTGCATGTTACGTTATATTATAAGGTTTTTTCAATGATGCACTGCATATTACGTTATACTATAAGGTATTTTCAATGATACACTACAAATTACGATATATTATAAGGTATTTTCAATGATACACTGCATATTACGTTATATTATAAGGTATTTTCATTGATAGACTAGAATTACCATATATTCTAAGGTATTTTCAATGATACACATCAAATTACGATATATTATAAGGTATTTTCAATGATACCCTGCATATTAAGTTATATTATAAGGTATTTTCAATGATAAACTGCTATATATTATAAGGTATTTTCTATGATACACTGCATATTACGTTATATTATAAGGTATTTTCAAAGATACACTACAAATTACGATATATTATAAGGTATTTTCAATGATACACTGCATATTACGTTATATGAGAAGGTATTTCCATTGATACACTACAAATTACGATATATTATAAGGTATTTTCAATGATACCCTGCATATTACGTTATATTATAAGGTATTTTCAATGATACACTGCATATTACGTTATATTATAAGGTATTTTCAAAGATACACTACAAATTACGATATATTATAAGGTATTTTCAATGATACACTGCATATTACATTATGTTATAAGGTATTTTCAATGATACACCGCATATTATGTTATATTATAAGGTATTTTCAATGATACACTGCATATTACGTTATATGAGAAGGTATTTCCATTGATACACTACAAATTACGATATATTATAAGGTATTTTCAATGATAAACTGCTATATATTATAAGGTATTTTCTATGATACACTGCATATTACGTTATATTATAAGGTATTTTCAAAGATACACTACAAATTACGATATATTATAAGGTATTTTCAATGATACACTGCATATTACGTTATATGAGAAGGTATTTCCATTGATACACTACAAATTACGATATATTATAAGGTATTTTCAATGATACCCTGCATATTACGTTATATTATAAGGTATTTTCAATGATACACTGCATATTACGTTATATTATAAGGTATTTTCAAAGATACACTGCATATTACGTTATATTATAAGGTATTTTCAATGATACACTGCATATTACGTTATATGATAAGGTATTTTCAATGATACACTGCATATTATGTTATATTATAAGGTTTTTTCAATGATGCACTGCATATTACGTTATACTATAAGGTATTTTCAATGATACACTACAAATTACGATATATTATAAGGTATTTTCAATGATACACTGCATATTACGTTATATTATAAGGTATTTTCATTGATAGACTAGAATTACCATATATTCTAAGGTATTTTCAATGATACACTACAAATTACGATATATTATAAGGTATTTTCAATGATACCCTGCATATTAAGTTATATTATAAGGTATTTTCAATGATAAACTGCTATATATTATAAGGTATTTTCTATGATACACTGCATATTACGTTATATTATAAGGTATTTTCAAAGATACACTACAAATTACGATATATTATAAGGTATTTTCAATGATACACTGCATATTACGTTATGTTATAAGGTATTTTCAATGATACACCGCATATTACGTTATATTATAAGGTATTTTCAATGATACACTGCATATTACGTTATATTATAAGGTATTTTCAATGATACACTGCATATTACGTTATATTATAAGGTATTTTCAATGATACACTGCATATTACGTTATATTATAAGGTAATTTCAAAGATACACAGTATATTACGTTATATTATAAGGTATTTTCAATGATACACTGCATATTGCGTTATATTATAAGGTATTTTCAATGACAGACTACATATTACATGATTTTATAATGTATTTTCAATGGTAGACTGCATATTACGTTATATTATAAGGTATTTTCAGTGATAGACTAGCATTACCATATATTCTAAGGTATTTTCAATGATACACTACAAATTACGATATATTATAAGGTAATTTCAATGATACCCTGCATATTAAGTTATATTATAAGGTATTTTCAATGATAAACTGCTATATATTATAAGGTATTTTCTATGATACCCTGCATATTAAGTTATATTATAAGGTATTTTCAATGATAAACTGCCATATATTATAAGGTATTTTCTATGATACACTGCATATTACGTTATATTATAAGGTATTTTCAAAGATACACTACAAATTACGATATATTATAAGGTATTTTCAATGATACACTGCATATTACGTTATATGAGAAGGTATTTCCATTGATACACTACAAATTACGATATATTATAAGGTATTTTCAATGATACCCTGCATATTACGTTATATTATAAGGTATTTTTAATGATATATATCATATTACGTTATATTATAAGGTATTTTCAATGACAGACTGCATATTACATTATTTTATAATGTATTTTCAATGGTAGACTGCATATTACGTTATATTATAAGGTATTTTCAATGATACACCGCATATTACGTTATATTATAAGGTATTTTCAATGATACACTGCATATTACGTTATATTATAAGGTATTTTCAATGATACACTGCATATTACGTTATATGATAAGGTATTTTCAAAGATACACAGTATATTACGTTATATTATAAGGTATTTTCAATGATACACTGCATATTGCGTTATATTATAAGGTATTTTCAATGACAGACTACATATTACATTATTTTATAATGTATTTTCAATGGTAGACTGCATATTACGTTATATTATAAGGTATTTTCAGTGATAGACTTGCATTACCATATATTCTAAGGTATTTTCAATGATACACTACAAATTACGATATATTATAAGGTATTTTCAATGATACCCTGCATATTAAGTTATATTACAAGGTATTTTCAATGATAAACTGCTATATATTATAAGGTATTTTCTATGATACACTGCATATTACGTTATATTATAAGGTATTTTCAAAGATACACTACAAATTACGATATATTATAAGGTATTTTCAATGATACACTGCATATTACGTTATGTTATAAGGTATTTTCACTGATACACTGCATATTACGTTATATTATAAGGTATTTTCATTGATAGACTAGAATTACCATATATTCTAATGTATTTTCAATGATACACTGCATATTACGTTATATCATAAGGTATTTTCAATGATACACTGCATATTACGTTATATTATAAGGTATTATCAATGATACACTGCATATTACGTTATATTATAAGGTATTTTCAATGATACACTGCATATTACGTTATATGATAAGGTATTTTCAATGATACACAGTATATTACGTTATATTATAAGGTATTTTCAATGATACACTGCATATTGCGTTATATTATAAGGTATTTTCAATGACAGACTACATATTACATTATTTTATAATGTATTTTCAATGGTAGACTGCATATTACGTTATATTATAAGGTATTTTCAATGATACACTGCATATTACGTTATATGATAAGGTATTTTCAATGATACACTACAAATTACGATATATTATAAGGTATTTTCAATGATACCCTGCATATTAAGTTATATTATAAGGTATTTTCAATGATAAACTGCTATATATTATAAGGTATTTTCTATGATACACTGCATATTACGTTATATTATAAGGTATTTTCAAAGATACACTACAAATTACGATATATTATAAGGTATTTTCAATGATACACTGCATATTACGTTATGTTATAAGGTATTTTCAATGATACACCGCATATTACGTTATATTATAAGGTATTTTCAATGATACACTGCATATTACGTTATATTATAAGGTATTTTCAATGATACACTACATATTACATTATTTTATAATGTATTTTCAATGGTAGACTGCATATTACGTTATATTATAAGGTATTTTCAGTGATACCCTGCATATTAAGTTATATTATAAGGTATTTTCAATGATAAACTGCTATATATTATAAGGTATTTTCTATGATACACTGCATATTACGTTATATTATAAGGTATTTTCAAAGATACACTACAAATTACGATATATTATAAGGTATTTTCAATGATACACTGCATATTACGTTATATGAGAAGGTATTTCCATTGATACACTACAAATTACGATATATTATAAGGTATTTTCAATGATACCCTGCATATTACGTTATATTATAAGGTATTTTCAATGATACACTGCATATTACGTTATATTATAAGGTATTTTCAATGATACACTACAAATTACGATATATTATAAGGTAATTTCAATGATACCCTGCATATTAAGTTATATTATAAGGTATTTTCAATGATAAACTGCTATATATTATAAGGTATTTTCTATGATACCCTGCATATTAAGTTATATTATAAGGTATTTTCAATGATAAACTGCCATATATTATAAGGTATTTTCTATGATACACTGCATATTACGTTATATTATAAGGTATTTTCAAAGATACACTACAAATTACGATATATTATAAGGTATTTTCAATGATACACTGCATATTACGTTATATGAGAAGGTATTTCCATTGATACACTACAAATTACGATATATTATAAGGTATTTTCAATGATACCCTGCATATTACGTTATATTATAAGGTATTTTCAATGATACACTGCATATTACGTTATATTATAAGGTATTTTCAATGATACACTACAAATTACGATATATTATAAGGTATTTTCAATGATACCCTGCATATTACGTTAAATTATAAGGTATTTTTAATGATATATATCATATTACGTTATATTATAAGGTATTTTCAATGACAGACTGCATATTACATTATTTTATAATGTATTTTCAATGGTAGACTGCATATTACGTTATATTATAAGGTATTTTCAATGATACACTGCATATTACGTTATATTATAAGGTATTTTCAATGATACACTGCATATTACGTTATATTATAAGGTATTTTCAATGATACACTGCATATTACGTTATATGATAAGGTATTTTCAAAGATACACAGTATATTACGTTATATTATAAGGTATTTTCAATGATACACTGCATATTGCGTTATATTATAAGGTATTTTCAATGACAGACTACATATTACATTATTTTATAATGTATTTTCAATGGTAGACTGCATATTACGTTATATTATAAGGTATTTTCAGTGATAGACTTGCATTACCATATATTCTAAGGTATTTTCAATGATACACTACAAATTACGATATATTATAAGGTATTTTCAATGATACCCTGCATATTAAGTTATATTACAAGGTATTTTCAATGATAAACTGCTATATATTATAAGGTATTTTCTATGATACACTGCATATTACGTTATATTATAAGGTATTTTCAAAGATACACTACAAATTACGATATATTATAAGGTATTTTCAATGATACACTGCATATTACGTTATGTTATAAGGTATTTTCACTGATACACTGCATATTACGTTATATTATAAGGTATTTTCATTGATAGACTAGAATTACCATATATTCTAATGTATTTTCAATGATACACTGCATATTACGTTATATCATAAGGTATTTTCAATGATACACTGCATATTACGTTATATTATAAGGTATTATCAATGATACACTGCATATTACGTTATATTATAAGGTATTTTCAATGATACACTGCATATTACGTTATATGATAAGGTATTTTCAATGATACACAGTATATTACGTTATATTATAAGGTATTTTCAATGATACACTGCATATTGCGTTATATTATAAGGTATTTTCAATGACAGACTACATATTACATTATTTATAATGTATTTTCAATGGTAGACTGCATATTACGTTATATTATAAGGTATTTTCAATGATACACTGCATATTACGTTATATGATAAGGTATTTTCAATGATACACTACAAATTACGATATATTATAAGGTATTTTCAATGATACCCTGCATATTAAGTTATATTATAAGGTATTTTCAATGATAAACTGCTATATATTATAAGGTATTTTCTATGATACACTACAAATTACGATATATTATAAGGTATTTTCAATGATACACTGCATATTACGTTATGTTATAAGGTATTTTCAATGATACACCGCATATTACGTTATATTATAAGGTATTTTCAATGATACACTGCATATTACGTTATATTATAAGGTATTTTCAATGATACACTACATATTACATTATTTTATAATGTATTTTCAATGGTAGACTGCATATTACGTTATATTATAAGGTATTTTCAATGATAAACTGCTATATATTATAAGGTATTTTCTATGATACACTGCATATTACGTTATATTATAAGGTATTTTCAAAGATACACTACAAATTACGATATATTATAAGGTAATTTCAATGATACCCTGCATATTAAGTTATATTATAAGGTATTTTCAATGATAAACTGCTATATATTATAAGGTATTTTCTATGATACCCTGCATATTAAGTTATATTATAAGGTATTTTCAATGATAAACTGCCATATATTATAAGGTATTTTCTATGATACACTGCATATTACGTTATATTATAAGGTATTTTCAAAGATGCACTACAAATTACGATATATTATAAGGTATTTTCAATGATACACTGCATATTACGTTATATGAGAAGGTATTTCCATTGATACACTACAAATTACGATATATTATAAGGTATTTTCAATGATACCCTGCATATTACGTTATATTATAAGGTATTTTCAATGATACACTGCATATTACGTTATATTATAAGGTATTTTCAATGATACACTACAAATTACGATATATTATAAGGTATTTTCAATGATACCCTGCATATTACGTTAAATTATAAGGTATTTTTAATGATATATATCATATTACGTTATATTATAAGGTATTTTCAATGACAGACTGCATATTACATTATTTTATAATGTATTTTCAATGGTAGACTGCATATTACGTTATATTATAAGGTATTTTCAATGATACACCGCATATTACGTTATATTATAAGGTATTTTCAATGATACACTGCATATTACGTTATATTATAAGGTATTTTCAATGATACACTGCATATTACGTTATATGATAAGGTATTTTCAAAGATACACAGTATATTACGTTATATTATAAGGTATTTTCAATGATACACTGCATATTACGTTATATTATAAGGTATTTTCAATGATACACTGCATATTACGTTATATTATAAGGTATTTTCAATGATACACTACAAATTACGATATATTATAAGGTAATTTCAATGATACCCTGCATATTAAGTTATATTATAAGGTATTTTCAATGATAAACTGCTATATATTATAAGGTATTTTCTATGATACCCTGCATATTAAGTTATATTATAAGGTATTTTCAATGATAAACTGCCATATATTATAAGGTATTTTCTATGATACACTGCATATTACGTTATATTATAAGGTATTTTCAAAGATACACTACAAATTACGATATATTATAAGGTATTTTCAATGATACACTGCATATTACGTTATATGAGAAGGTATTTCCATTGATACACTACAAATTACGATATATTATAAGGTATTTTCAATGATACCCTGCATATTACGTTATATTATAAGGTATTTTCAATGATACACTGCATATTACGTTATATTATAAGGTATTTTCAATGATACACTACAAATTACGATATATTATAAGGTATTTTCAATGATACCCTGCATATTACGTTAAATTATAAGGTATTTTTAATGATATATATCATATTACGTTATATTATAAGGTATTTTCAATGACAGACTGCATATTACATTATTTTATAATGTATTTTCAATGGTAGACTGCATATTACGTTATATTATAAGGTATTTTCAATGATACACCGCATATTACGTTATATTATAAGGTATTTTCAATGATACACTGCATATTACGTTATATTATAAGGTATTTTCAATGATACACTGCATATTACGTTATATGATAAGGTATTTTCAAAGATACACAGTATATTACGTTATATTATAAGGTATTTTCAATGATACACTGCATATTGCGTTATATTATAAGGTATTTTCAATGACAGACTACATATTACATTATTTTATAATGTATTTTCAATGGTAGACTGCATATTACGTTATATTATAAGGTATTTTCAGTGATAGACTTGCATTACCATATATTCTAAGGTATTTTCAATGATACACTACAAATTACGATATATTATAAGGTATTTTCAATGATACCCTGCATATTAAGTTATATTACAAGGTATTTTCAATGATAAACTGCTATATATTATAAGGTATTTTCTATGATACACTGCATATTACGTTATATTATAAGGTATTTTCAAAGATACACTACAAATTACGATATATTATAAGGTATTTTCAATGATACACTGCATATTACGTTATGTTATAAGGTATTTTCACTGATACACTGCATATTACGTTATATTATAAGGTATTTTCATTGATAGACTAGAATTACCATATATTCTAATGTATTTTCAATGATACACTGCATATTACGTTATATCATAAGGTATTTTCAATGATACACTGCATATTACGTTATATTATAAGGTATTATCAATGATACACTGCATATTACGTTATATTATAAGGTATTTTCAATGATACACTGCATATTACGTTATATGATAAGGTATTTTCAATGATACACAGTATATTACGTTATATTATAAGGTATTTTCAATGATACACTGCATATTGCGTTATATTATAAGGTATTTTCAATGACAGACTACATATTACATTATTTTATAATGTATTTTCAATGGTAGACTGCATATTACGTTATATTATAAGGTATTTTCAATGATACACTGCATATTACGTTATATGATAAGGTATTTTCAATGATACACTACAAATTACGATATATTATAAGGTATTTTCAATGATACCCTGCATATTAAGTTATATTATAAGGTATTTTCAATGATAAACTGCTATATATTATAAGGTATTTTCTATGATACACTGCATATTACGTTATATTATAAGGTATTTTCAAAGATACACTACAAATTACGATATATTATAAGGTATTTTCAATGATACACTGCATATTACGTTATGTTATAAGGTATTTTCAATGATACACCGCATATTACGTTATATTATAAGGTATTTTCAATGATACACTGCATACGATATATTATAAGGTATTTTCATTGATAGACTACATATTACATTATTTTATAAATGTATTTTCAATGGTAGACTGCATATTACGTTATATTATAAGGTATTTTCAGTGATACCCTGCATATTAAGTTATATTATAAGGTATTTTCAATGATAAAACTGCTATATATTATAAGGTTTTTTCTATGATACACTGCATATTACGTTATATTATAAGGTCTTTTCAATGATACACTACAAATTACGATATATTATAAGGTATTTTCAATGATACACTGCATATTACGTTATATGAGAAGGTATTTCCATTGATACACTACAAATTACGATATATTATAAGGTATTTTCAATGATACCCTGCATATTACGTTATATTATAAGGTATTTTCAATGATACACTGCATATTACGTTATATTATAAGGTATTTTCAATGATACACTACAAATTACGATATATTATAAGGTATTTTCAGTGATAGACTAGCATTACCATATATTCTAAGGTATTTTCAATGATACACTACAAATTACGATATATTATAAGGTATTTTCAATGATTCACTGCATATTACGTTATATTATAAGGTAATTTCAAAGATACACAGTATATTACGTTACATTATAAGGTATTTTCAATGATACACTGCATATTGCGTTATATTATAAGGTATTTTCAATGACAGACTACATATTACATTTTTTTATAATGTATTTTCAATGGTAGACTGCATATTACGTTATATTATAAGGTATTTTCAGTGATAGACTAGCATTACCATATATTCTAAGGTATTTTCAATGATACACTACAAATTACGATATATTATAAGGTATTTTCAATGATTCACTGCATATTACGTTATATTATAAGGTAATTTCAAAGATACACAGTATATTACGTTATATTATAAGGTATTTTCAATGATACACTGCATATTGCGTTATATTATAAGGTATTTTCAATGACAGACTACATATTACATTTTTTTATAATGTATTTTCAATGGTAGACTGCATATTACGTTATATTATAAGGTATTTTCAGTGATAGACTAGCATTACCATATATTCTAAGGTATTTTCAATGATACAATACAAATTACGATATATTATAAGGTATTTTCAATGATACTCTGCATATTACGTTATATTATAAGGTATTTTCATTGATAGACTAGAATTACCATATATTCTAAGGTATTTTCAATGATACACTACAAATTACGATATATTATAAGGTATTTTCAATGATACACTGTATATTACGTTATATTATAAGGTATTTTCAATGATACACTGCATATTACGTTATATTATAAAGTTTTTTCAATGATGCACTGCATATTACGTTCTACTATAAGGTATTTTCTATGATACACTACAAATTACGATATATTATATGGTATTTTCAATGATACACTGCATATTACGTTATATTATAAGGTATTTTCATTGATAGACTAGAATTACCGTATATTCTAAGGTATTTTCAATGATACACTACAAATTACGATATATTATAAGGTATTTTCAATGATAGACTGCATACTACGTTATATTATAAGGTATTTTCAATGATACACTGCATATTACGTTATATTATAAGGTATTTTCAATGATACACCGCATATTACGTTATATTATAAGGTATTTTCAATGATACACTGCATATTACGTTATATTATAAGGTATTTTCAATGATACACTGCATATTACGTTATATGATAAGGTATTTTCAATGATACACTGCATGTTACGTTATATTATAAGGTTTTTTCAATGATGCACTGCATATTACGTTATACTATAAGGTCTTTTCAATGATACACTACAAATTACGATATATTATAAGGTATTTTCAATGATACACTGCATATTACGTTATATTATAAGGTATTTTCATTGATAGACTAGAATTACCATATATTCTAAGGTATTTTCAATGATACACATCAAATTACGATATATTATAAGGTATTTTCAATGATACCCTGCATATTAAGTTATATTATAAGGTATTTTCAATGATAAACTGCTATATATTATAAGGTATTTTCTATGATACACTGCATATTACGTTATATTATAAGGTATTTTCAAAGATACACTACAAATTACGATATATTATAAGGTATTTTCAATGATACACTGCATATTACGTTATATGAGAAGGTATTTCCATTGATACACTACAAATTACGATATATTATAAGGTATTTTCAATGATACCCTGCATATTACGTTATATTATAAGGTATTTTCAATGATACACTGCATATTACGTTATATTATAAGGTATTTTCAAAGATACACTACAAATTACGATATATTATAAGGTATTTTCAATGATACACTGCATATTACATTATGTTATAAGGTATTTTCAATGATACACCGCATATTATGTTATATTATAAGGTATTTTCAATGATACACTGCATATTACGTTATATTATAAGGTATTTTCAATGATACACTGCATATTACGTTATATTATAAGGTATTTTCAATGACAGACTACATATTACATTTTTTTATAATGTATTTTCAATGGTAGACTGCATATTACGTTACATTATAAGGTATTTTCAGTGATAGACTAGCATTACCATATATTCTAAGGTATTTTCAATGATACACTGCATATTACGTTATATTATAAGGTATTTTCAAAGATACACTACAAATTACGATATATTATAAGGTATTTTCAATGATACCCTGCATATTAAGTTATATTATAAGGTATTTTCAATGATAAACTGCTATATATTATAAGGTATTTTCTATGATACACTGCATATTACGTTATATTATAAGGTATTTTCAAAGATAAACTACAAATTACGATATATTATAAGGTATTTTCAATGATACACTGCATATTACGTTACATGAGAAGGTATTTCCATTGATACACTACAAATTACGATATATTATAAGGTATTTTCAATGATACCCTGCATATTACGTTATATTATAAGGTATTTTCAATGATACACTGCATATTACGTTATATTATAAGGTATTTTCAATGATACACTACAAATTACGATATATTATAAGGTATTTTCAAAGATACCCTGCATATTACGTTAAATTATAAGGTATTTTCAATGATACACTGCATATTACGTGATATTATTAGGTATTTTCAATGATGCACTGCATATTACGTTATACTATAAGGTATTTTCAATGATACACTACAAATTACGATATATTATAAGGTATTTTCAATGATACCCTGCATATTAAGTTATATTATAAGGTATTTTCAATGATAAACTGCTATATATTATAAGGTATTTTCTATGATACACTGCATATTACGTTATATTATAAGGTATTTTCAAAGATACACTACAAATTACGATATATTATAAGGTATTTTCAATGATACACTGCATATTACGTTACATGAGAAGGTATTTCCATTGATACACTACAAATTACGATATATTATAAGGTATTTTCAATGATACCCTGCATATTACGTTATATTATAAGGTATTTTCAATGATACACTGCATATTACGTTATATTATAAGGTATTTTCAATGATACACTACAAATTACGATATATTATAAGGTATTTTCAAAGATACCCTGCATATTACGTTAAATTATAAGGTATTTTCAATGATACACTGCATATTACGTGATATTATTAGGTATTTTCAATGATGCACTGCATATTACGTTATACTATAAGGTATTTTCAATGATACAATACAAATTACGATATATTATAAGGTATTTACAATGACAGACTGCATATTACATTATTTTATAATGTATTTTCAATGGTAGACTGCATATTACGTTATATTATAAGGTATTTTCAATGATACACCGCATATTACGTTATATTATAAGGTATTTTCAAAGATACACTGCATATTACGTTATATTATAAGGTATTTTCAATGATACACTGCATATTACGTTATATGATAAGGTATTTTCAATGATACACTGCATATTACGTTATATTATAAGGTTTTTTCAATGATGCACTGCATATTACGTTATACTATAAGGTATTTTCAATGATACACTACAAATTACGATATATTATAAGGTATTTTCAATGATACACTGCATATTACGTTATATTATAAGGTATTTTCATTGATAGACTAGAATTACCATATATTCTAAGGTATTTTCAATGATACACTACAAATTACGATATATTATAAGGTATTTTCAATGATACCCTGCATATTAAGTTATATTATAAGGTATTTTCAATGATAAACTGGTATATATTATAAGGTATTTTCTATGATACACTGCATATTACGTTATATTATAAGGTATTTTCAAAGATACACTACAAATTACGATATATTATAAGGTATTTTCAATGATACACTGCATATTACGTTATGTTATAAGGTATTTTCAATGATACACCGCATATTACGTTATATTATAAGGTATTTTCAATGATACACTGCATATTACGTTATATTATAAGGTATTTTCAATGATACACTGCATATTACGTTATATTATAAGGTATTTTCAATGATACACTGCATATTACGATATATTATAAGGTATTTTCAATGATACACTACAAATTACGATATATTATAAGGTATTTTCAATGATACCCTGCATATTAAGTTATATTATAAGGTATTTTCAATGATAAACTGCTATATATTATAAGGTATTTTCTATGATACACTGCATATTACGTTATATTATAAGGTATTTTCAATGATACCCTGCATATTAAGTTATATTACAAGGTATTTTCAATGATAAACTGCTATATATTATAAGGTATTTTCTATGATACACTGCATATTACGTTATATTATAAGGTATTTTCAAAGATACACTACAAATTACGATATATTATAAGGTATTTTCAATGATACACTGCATATTACGTTATGTTATAAGGTATTTTCAATGATACACCGCATATTACGTTATATTATAAGGTATTTTCAATGATACACTGCATATTACGTTATATTATAAGGTATTTTCAATGATACACTGCATATTACGTTATATTATAAGGTATTTTCAATGATACACTGCATATTACGTTATATTATAAGGTATTATCAATGATACACTGCATATTACGTTATATTATAAGGTATTTTCAATGATACACTGCATATTACGTTATATGATAAGGTATTTTCAATGATACACTACAAATTACGATATATTATAAGGTATTTTCCATGATACACTGCATATTACGTTATATTATAAGGTATTTTCATTGATAGACTAGAATTACCATATATTCTAAGGTATTTTCAATGATACACTACAAATTACGATATATTATAAGGTATTTTCAATGATACACTGCATATTACGTTATATTATAAGGTAATTTCAAAGATACACTGCATATTACGTTATATTATAAGGTATTTTCAATGATACACTGCATATTACGTTATATTATAAGGTATTATCAATGATACACTGCATATTACGTTATATTATAAGGTATTTTCAATGATACACTGCATATTACGTTATATGATAAGGTATTTTCAATGACACACAGTATATTACGTTATATTATAAGGTATTTTCAATGATACACTGCATATTGCGTTATATTATAAGGTATTTTCAATGACAGACTACATATTACATTATTTTATAATGTATTTTCAATGGTAGACTGCATATTACGTTATATTATAAGGTATTTTCAGTGATAGACTAGCATTACCATATATTCTAAGGTATTTTCAATGATACACTACAAATTACGATATATTATAAGGTATTTTCAATGATACCCTGCATATTAATGTCATATTATAAGGTATTTTCAATGATAAACTGCTATATATTATAAGGTATTTTCTATGATACACTGCATATTACGTTATATTATAAGGTATTTTCAAAGATACACTACAAATTACGATATATTATAAGGTATTTTCAATGATACACTGCATATTACGTTATATGATAAGGTATTTTCAAAGATACACAGTATATTACGTTATATTATAAGGTATTTTCAATGATACACTGCATATTGCGTTATATTATAAGGTATTTTCAATGACAGACTACATATTACATTATTTTATAATGTATTTTCAATGGTAGACTGCATATTACGTTATATTATAAGGTATTTTCAGTGATAGACTTGCATTACCATATATTCTAAGGTATTTTCAATGATACACTACAAATTACGATATATTATAAGGTATTTTCAATGATACCCTGCATATTAAGTTATATTACAAGGTATTTTCAATGATAAACTGCTATATATTATAAGGTATTTTCTATGATACACTGCATATTACGTTATATTATAAGGTATTTTCAATGATACACTGCATATTACGTTATATTATAAGCTATTTTCAATGATACACTGCATATTACTTTATATTATAATATATTTTCAATGATACACTACAAATTACGATATATTATAAGGTATTTTCAATGATACACTGCATATTACGTTATATTATAAGGTATTTTCAATGATACACAGAATATTACGTTATATTATAAGGTATTTTCAATGATAAACTACTATATATTATAAGGTATATTCAATGATACACTACAAATTACGATATATTATAAGGTACTTTCAATGATACACTGCATATTACATTACATTATAAGTTATTTTCAATGATACACTGCATATTACGTTATATTGTAAGGTAATTTCAATAACACACAGCATATTATGTTATATTATAAGGTATTTTCAATGATACACTGCATATTACGATATATTATATGGTATTTCCAATGATACACTGTATATTACGTTATATTATAAGGTATTTTCAATGATACACTGCATATTACGTTATATTTTAAGGTATTTTCAATGATACACTTTATATTACGTTATATTGTAAGGTAATTTCAATAACACACAGCATATTATGTTATATTATAAGGTATTTTCAATGATACACTGCATGTTACGATATATTATATGGTATTTCCAATGATACACTGTATATTACGTTATATTATAAGGTATTTTCAATGATACACTGCATATTACGTTATATTATAAGGTATTTTCAATGATACACTGCATATTACGATATATTATAAGGTAATTTCAATGATACACTGCATATTACGTTATATTATAAAGTATTTTCAATGATACACTTTATATTACGTTATATTTTAAGGTATTTTCAATGATACACTGCATATTACGTTATATTTTAAGGTATTTTCAATGATACACTGCATATTACAATACATTATAAGGTATTTTCAATGATACACTGCATATTACATTGTATTATAAGGTATTTCTAATGATACACTGCATATTACGTTATATTATAAGGTATTTTCAATGATACACTGCATATTACCTTATATTATAATGTATTTTCATTGATAGACTAGAATTACCATATATTCTACGGTATTTTCAATGATACACCGCATATTACGTTATATTATAAGGTATTTTCAATGATACACTACAAATTACGATATATTATAAGGTATTTTCAATGATACACTGCATATTACGTTATACTATAAGGTATTTTCAATGATACACTACAAATTACCATATATTATAAGGTATTTTCAATGATACACTACAAATTACGATATATTATAAGGTATTTTCAATGATACACTGCATATTACGTTATATTATAAGGTATTTTCAATGATACACAGAATATTACGTTATATTATAAGGTATTTTCAATGATAAACTACTATATATTATAAGGTATTTTCAATGATACACTACAAATTACGATATATTATAAGGTACTTTCAATGATACACTGCATATTACGTTATATTATAAGGTATTTTCATTGATACACTACAAATTACCATATATTATAAGGTATTTTCAATGATACACTACAAATTACGATATATTATAAGGTATTTTCAATGATACACTGCATATTACGTTATATTATAAGGTATTTTCAATGATACACAGAATATTACGTTATTATTATAAGGTATTTTCAATGATACACTGCATATTACATTACATTATAAGTTATTTTCAATGATACACTGCATATTACGTTATATTGTAAGGTAATTTCAATAACACACAGCATATTATGTTATATTATAAGGTATTTTCAATGATGCACTGCATATTACGTTATACTATAAGGTATTTTCAATGATACACTACAAATTACGATATATTATAAGGTATTTTCCATGATACACTGCATATTACGTTATTTTATAAGGTATTTTTAATGATATATATCATATTACGTTATATTATAAGGTATTTTCAATGACAGACTGCATATTACATTATTTTATAATGTATTTTCAATGGTAGACTGCATATTACGTTATATTATAAGGTATTTTCAATGATACACCGCATATTACGTTATATTATAAGGTATTTTCAATGATACACTGCATATTACGTTATATTATAAAGTATTTTCAATGATACACTGCATATTACATTATATTATATGGTATTTCCAATGATAGACTGCATATTACATTGTATTATAAGGTATTTTCAATGATACACTGCATATTACGTTATATTATAAGGTATTTTCAATGATACACTGCATATTACGTTATATTATAAGCTATTTTCAATGATACACTGCATATTACTTTATATTATAATATATTTTCAATGATACACTACAAATTACGTTATATTATAAGGTATTTTCAATGATACACTGCATATTACGTAATATTATAAGGTATTTTCAATGATACACTGCATACTACGTTATATTATAAGGTATTTTCAATGATACACTGCGTATTACATTATATTATATGTTATTTTCATTGATAGACTGCATATTACCTTATATAATAAGGTATTTTCAATGATAGACTGCAAATATCACGTTATATTATAAGGTATTTTCAATGATAGACTGCAAATATCATTATATTATAAGTTATTTTCAGTGATACACTGCATATTACATTATTTTATAATGTATTTTCAATGGGAGACTGCATATTACGTTATATTATAAGGTATTTTCAATGATACACTGCATATTACGTAATATTATAAGGTATTTTCAATGATACACTGCATATTACGTAATATTATAAGGTATTTTCAATGATACACTGCATATTACGTTATATTATAATGTATTTTCAATGATACACTGCATATTACTTTATATTATAATATATTTTCAATGATACACTGCATATTACAATACATTATAAGGTATTTTCAATGATACACTGCATATTACATTGTATTATAAGGTATTTCTAATGATACACTGCATATTACGTTATATTATAAGGTATTTTCAATGATACACTGTATATTACCTTATATTATAATGTATTTTCATTGATAGACTAGAATTACCATATATTCTACGGTATTTTCAATGATACACCGCATATTACGTTATATTATAAGGTATTTTCAATGATACACTACAAATTACGATATATTATAAGGTATTTTCAATGATACACTGCATATTACGTTATACTATAAGGTATTTTCAATGATACACTACAAATTACCATATATTATAAGGTATTTTCAATGATACACTACAAATTACGATATATTATAAGGTATTTTCAATGATACACTGCATATTACGTTATATTATAAGGTATTTTCAATGATACACAGAATATTACGTTATATTATAAGGTATTTTCAATGATAAACTACTATATATTATAAGGTATTTTCAATGATACACTACAAATTACGATATATTATAAGGTACTTTCAATGATACACTGCATATTACGATATATTATAAGGTATTTTCAATGATACACTGCATATTACGTTATATTATAAGGTATTTTCAATGATACACAGAATATTACGTTATTATTATAAGGTATTTTCAATGATACACTGCATATTACATTACATTATAAGTTATTTTCAATGATACACTGCATATTACGTTATATTGTAAGGTAATTTCAATAACACACAGCATATTATGTTATATTATAAGGTATTTTCAATGATACACTGCATATTACGATATATTATATGGTATTTCCAATGATACAGTGTATATTACGTTATATTATAAGGTATTTTCAATGATACACTGCATATTACGTTATATTTTAAGGTATTTTCAATGATACACTTTATATTACGTTATATTATAAGGTATTTTCAATGATACACTGCATATTACGATATATTATATGGTAATTTCAATGATACACTGCATATTACGTTATATTATAAAGTATTTTCAATGATACACTGCATATTACATTATATTATATGGTATTTCCAATGATAGACTGCATATTACATTGTATTATAAGGTATTTTCAATGATACACTGCATATTACGTTATATTATAAGGTATTTTCAATGATACACTGCATATTACGTTATATTATAAGCTATTTTCAATGATACACTGCATATTACTTTATATTATAATATATTTTCAATGATACACTACAAATTACGTTATATTATAAGGTATTTTCAATGATACACTGCATATTACGTAATATTATAAGGTATTTTCAATGATACACTGCATACTACGTTATATTATAAGGTATTTTCAATGATACACTGCGTATTACGTTATATTATATGTTATTTTCATTGATAGACTGCATATTACCTTATATAATAAGGTATTTTCAATGATAGACTGCAAATATCACGTTATATTATAAGGTATTTTCAATGATAGACTGCAAATATCATTATATTATAAGTTATTTTCAGTGATACACTGCATATTACATTATTTTATAATGTATTTTCAATGGGAGACTGCATATTACGTTATATTATAAGGTATTTTCAATGATACACTGCATATTACGTAATATTATAAGGTATTTTCAATGATACACTGCATATTACGTTATATTATAATGTATTTTCAATGATACACTGCATATTACTTTATATTATAATATATTTTCAATGATACACTGCATATTACTTATATTATAAGGTATTTTCAATGATACACTACAAATTACGTTATATTATAAGGTATTTTCAATGATACACTGCATATTACGTTATATTATAGGTTATTTTCAATGATACACTGCATATTACATTATTTTATAATGTATTTTCAATGATACACTACAAATTACGTTATATTATAAGGTATTTTCAATGATACACTGCATATTACGTTATATTATAAGGTATTTTCAATGATACACAGAATATTACGTTATATTATAAGGTATTTTCAATGATAAACTACTATATATTATAAGGTATATTCAATGATACACTACAAATTACGATATATTATAAGGTACTTTCAATGATACACTGCATATTACATTACATTATAAGTTATTTTCAATGATACACTGCATATTACGTTATATTGTAAGGTAATTTCAATAACACACAGCATATTATGTTATATTATAAGGTATTTTCAATGATACACTGCATATTACGATATATTATATGGTATTTCCAATGATACACTGTATATTACGTTATATTATAAGGTATTTTCAATGATACACTGCATATTACGTTATATTTTAAGGTATTTTCAATGATACACTTTATATTACGTTATATTGTAAGGTAATTTCAATAACACACAGCATATTATGTTATATTATAAGGTATTTTCAATGATACACTGCATGTTACGATATATTATATGGTATTTCCAATGATACACTGTATATTACGTTATATTATAAGGTATTTTCAATGATACACTGCATATTACGTTATATTATAGGTTATTTTCAATGATACACTGCATATTACATTATTTTATAATGTATTTTCAATGATACACTACAAATTACGTTATATTATAAGGTATTTTCAATGATACACTACAAATTACGATATATTATAAAGTATTTTCAATGATACATTGCATATTACGTTATATTATAAGGTATTTTCAATGATACACTACAATTACGATATATTCTAAAGTATTTTCAATGATACACTGTATATTACGTTATATTATAAGGTATTTTCAATGATACACTGCGTATTACGTTATATTATATGTTATTTTCATTGATAGACTGCATATTACCTTATATAATAAGGTATTTTCAATGATAGACTGCAAATATCACGTTATATTATAAGGTATTTTCAATGATAAACTGCAAATATCACGTTATATTATAAGGTATTTTCAATGATACACTGCATATTACGTTATATTATAAGTTATTTTCAATGATACACTGCATATTACATTATTTTATAATGTATTTTCAATGGGGAGACTGCATATTACGTTATATTATAAGCTATTTTCAATGATACACTGCATATTACTTTATATTATAAGGTATTTTCAATAATACACTACAAATTACGTTATATTATAAGGTATTTTCAATGATACACTGCATATTACGTTATATTATAAGCTATTTTCAATGATACACTGCATATTACTTTATATTATAAGGTATTTTCAATGATACACTACAAATTACGTTATATTATAAGGTATTTTCAATGATACACTACAAATTACGATATATTATAAAGTATTTTCAATGATACATTGCATATTACGTTATATTATAAGGTATTTTCAATGATAGACTGCATATTACGTTATATTATATGGTATTTCCAATGATAGACTGCATATTACATTGTATTATAAGGTATTTTCAATGATACACTGCATATTACGTTATATTATAAGGTATTTTCAATGATACACTGCATATTACGTTATATTATAAGCTATTTTCAATGATACACTGCATATTACTTTATATTATAATATATTTTCAATGATACACTACAAATTACGATATATTATAAGGTATTTTCAATGATACACTGCATATTACGTTATATTATAAGGTATTTTCAATGATACACAGAATATTACCGTTATATTATAAGGTATTTTCAATGATAAACTACTATATATTATAAGGTATATTCAATGATACACTACAAATTACGATATATTATAAGGTTCTTTCAATGATACACTGCATATTACGTTATATTATAAGTTATTTTCAATGATACACTGCATATTACGTTATATTGTAAGGTAATTTCAATAACACACAGCATATTATGTTATATTATAAGGTATTTTCAATGATACACTGCATATTACGATATATTATATGGTATTTCCAATGATACACTGTATATTACGTTATATTATAAGGTATTTTCAATGATACACTGCATATTACGTTATATTTTAAGGTATTTTCAATGATACACTTTATATTACGTTATATTGTAAGGTAATTTCAATAACACACAGCATATTATGTTATATTATAAGGTATTTTCAATGATACACTGCATGTTACGATATATTATATGGTATTTCCAATGATACACTGTATATTACGTTATATTATAAGGTATTTTCAATGATACACTGCATATTACGTTATATTATAAGGTATTTTCAATGATACACTGCATATTACGATATATTATAAGGTAATTTCAATGATACACTGCATATTACGTTATATTATAAAGTATTTTCAATGATACACTTTATATTACGTTATATTTTAAGGTATTTTCAATGATACACTGCATATTACGTTATATTTTAAGGTATTTTCAATGATACACTGCATATTACAATACATTATAAGGTATTTTCAATGATACACTCCATATTACATTGTATTATAAGGTATTTCCAATGATACACTGCATATTACGTTATATTATTAAGGTATTTTCAATGATACACTGCATATTACCTTATATTATAATGTATTTTCATTGATAGACTAGAATTACCATATATTCTACGGTATTTTCAATGATACACCGCATATTACGTTATATTATAAGGTATTTTCAATGATACACTACAAATTACGATATATTATAAGGTATTTTCAATGATACACTGCATATTACGATATATTATAAGGTAATTTCAATGATACACTGCATATTACGTTATATTATAAAGTATTTTCAATGATACACTGCATATTACATTATATTATATGGTATTTCCAATGATAGACTGCATATTACATTGTATTATAAGGTATTTTCAATGATACACTGCATATTACGTTATATTATAAGGTATTCTCAATGATACACTGCATATTACGTTATATTATAAGCTATTTTCAATGATACACTGCATATTACTTTATATTATAATATATTTTCAATGATACACTACAAATTACGTTATATTATAAGGTATTTTCAATGATACACTGCATATTACGTTATATTATAAGTTATTTTCAATGATACACTGCATATTACATTATTTTATAATGTATTTTCAATGGGAGACTGCATATTACGTTATATTATAAGGTATTTTCAGTGATACACTGCATATTACGTTATATTATAAGGTATTTTCAATGATACACTGCATATTACGTTATATTATAATGTATTTTCAATGATACACTGCATATTACTTTATATTATAATATATTTCAATGATACACTGCATATTACTTTATATTATAAGGTATTTTCAATGATACACTACAAATTACGTTATATTATAAGGTATTTTCAATGATACACTGCATATTACGTTATATTATAGGTTATTTTCAAGGATACACTGCATATTACATTATTTTATAATGTATTTTCAATGATACACTACAAATTACGTTATATTATAAGGTATTTTCAATGATACACTACAAATTACGATATATTATAAAGTATTTTCAATGATACATTGCATATTACGTTATATTATAAGGTATTTTCAATGATACACTACAATTACGATATATTCTAAAGTATTTTCAATGATACACTGTATATTACGTTATATTATAAGGTATTTTCAATGATACACTGCGTATTACGTTATATTATATGTTATTTTCATTGATAGACTGCATATTACCTTATATAATGAGGTATTTTCAATGATAGACTGCAAATATCACGTTATATTATAAGGTATTTTCAATGATAAACTGCAAATATCACGTTATATTATAAGGTATTTTCAATGATACACTGCATATTACGATATATTATAAGGTAATTTCAATGATACACTGCATATTACGTTATATTATAAAGTATTTTCAATGATACACTTTATATTACGTTATATTTTAAGGTATTTTCAATGATACACTGCATATTACGTTATATTTTAAGGTATTTTCAATGATACACTGCATATTACAATACATTATAAGGTATTTTCAATGATACACTCCATATTACATTGTATTATAAGGTATTTCCAATGATACACTGCATATTACGTTATATTATAAGGTATTTTCAATGATACACTGCATATTACCTTATATTATAATGTATTTTCATTGATAGACTAGAATTACCGTATATTCTACGGTATTTTCAATGATACACCGCATATTACGTTATATTATAAGGTATTTTCAATGATACACTACAAATTACGATATATTATAAGGTATTTTCAATGATACACTGCATATTACGATATATTATAAGGTAATTTCAATGATACACTGCATATTACGTTATATTATAAAGTATTTTCAATGATACACTGCATATTACATTATATTATATGGTATTTCCAATGATAGACTGCATATTACATTGTATTATAAGGTATTTTCAATGATACACTGCATATTACGTTATATTATAAGGTATTTTCAATGATACACTGCATATTACGTTATATTATAAGCTATTTTCAATGATACACTGCATATTACTTTATATTATAATATATTTTCAATGATACACTACAAATTACGTTATATTATAAGGTATTTTCAATGATACACTGCATATTACGTTATATTATAAGTTATTTTCAATGATACACTGCATATTACATTATTTTATAATGTATTTTCAATGGGAGACTGCATATTACGTTATATTATAAGGTATTTTCAGTGATACACTGCATATTACGTAATATTATAAGGTATTTTCAATGATACACTGCATATTACGTTATATTATAATGTATTTTCAATGATACACTGCATATTACTTTATATTATAATATATTTTCAATGATACACTGCATATTACTTTATATTATAAGGTATTTTCAATGATACACTACAAATTACGTTATATTATAAGGTATTTTCAATGATACACTGCATATTACGTTATATTATAGGTTATTTTCAAGGATACACTGCATATTACATTATTTTATAATGTATTTTCAATGATACACTACAAATTACGTTATATTATAAGGTATTTTCAATGATACACTACAAATTACGATATATTATAAAGTATTTTCAATGATACATTGCATATTACGTTATATTATAAGGTATTTTCAATGATACACTACAATTACGATATATTCTAAAGTATTTTCAATGATACACTGTATATTACGTTATATTATAAGGTATTTTCAATGATACACTGCGTATTACGTTATATTATATGTTATTTTCATTGATAGACTGCATATTACCTTATATAATGAGGTATTTTCAATGATAGACTGCAAATATCACGTTATATTATAAGGTATTTTCAATGATAAACTGCAAATATCACGTTATATTATAAGGTATTTTCAATGATACACTGCATATTACGTTATATTATAAGTTATTTTCAATGATACACTGCATATTACATTATTTTATAATGTATTTTCAATGGGAGACTGCATATTACGTTATATTATAAGCTATTTTCAATGATACACTGCATATTACTTTATATTATAAGGTATTTTCAATAATACACTACAAATTACGTTATATTATAAGGTATTTTCAATAATACACTACAAATTACGCTATATTCTAAAGTATTTTCAATGATACACTGTATATTACGTTATATTATAAGGTATTTTCAATGATACACTGCATATTACATTACATTATAAGGTATTTTCAATAACACACTGCATATTATGTTATATTATAAAGTATTTTCAATGATACACTGCATATTACGTTATATTATAAGGTATTTTCAATGATACACTACAAATTACGATATGTTATAAGGTATTTTCAATGATACACTGCATATTACGTTATATTATAATGTATTTTCAATGATACACTGCATATTACTTTATATTATAATATATTTTCAATGATACACTGCATATTACTTTATATTATAAGGTATTTTCAATGATACACTACAAATTACGTTATATTATAAGGTATTTTCAATGATACACTGCATATTACGTTATATTATAGGTTATTTTCAAGGATACACTGCATATTACATTATTTTATAATGTATTTTCAATGATACACTACAAATTACGTTATATTATAAGGTATTTTCAATGATACACTACAAATTACGATATATTATAAAGTATTTTCAATGATACATTGCATATTACGTTATATTATAAGGTATTTTCAATGATACACTACAATTACGATATATTCTAAAGTATTTTCAATGATACACTGTATATTACGTTATATTATAAGGTATTTTCAATGATACACTGCGTATTACGTTATATTATATGTTATTTTCATTGATAGACTGCATATTACCTTATATAATGAGGTATTTTCAATGATAGACTGCAAATATCACGTTATATTATAAGGTATTTTCAATGATAAACTGCAAATATCACGTTATATTATAAGGTATTTTCAATGATACACTGCATATTACGTTATATTATAAGTTATTTTCAATGATACACTGCATATTACATTATTTTATAATGTATTTTCAATGGGAGACTGCATATTACGTTATATTATAAGCTATTTTCAATGATACACTGCATATTACTTTATATTATAAGGTATTTTCAATAATACACTACAAATTACGTTATATTATAAGGTATTTTCAATAATACACTACAAATTACGCTATATTCTAAAGTATTTTCAATGATACACTGTATATTACGTTATATTATAAGGTATTTTCAATGATACACTGCATATTACATTACATTATAAGGTATTTTCAATAACACACTGCATATTATGTTATATTATAAAGTATTTTCAATGATACACTGCATATTACGTTATATTTTAAGGTATTTTCAATGATAGACTGCATATTACGTTATATTATATGGTATTTCCAATGATAGACTGCATATTACATTGTATTATAAGGTATTTTCCATGATACACTGCATATTACGTTATATTATAAGGTATTTTCAATGATACACTGCATATTACGTTATATTATAAGGTATTTTCAATGATAAACTACTATATATTATAAGGTATTTTCACTGATACACTACATATTACGTTATATTATAAGGTATTTTCATTGATAGACTAGAATTACCATATATTCTAAGGTATTTTCAATGATACACTGCATATTAAGTTATATTATAAGGTATTTTCAAGGATACACCGCATATTACGTTATATTTTA
The DNA here is from genome assembly GCA_916610255.1 of Lasioglossum lativentre. Taxonomy (NCBI): domain Eukaryota; kingdom Metazoa; phylum Arthropoda; class Insecta; order Hymenoptera; family Halictidae; genus Lasioglossum; species Lasioglossum lativentre. The sequence goes on from CAKAJI010000490.1 coordinate 101,072, forward strand.
AGGTATTTTCAATGATACACTGCATATTACGTTATATTATAAGGTATTTTCAATGATACACTACAAATTACGATATGTTATAAGGTATTTTCAATGATACACTGCATATTACGTTACATTATAAGTTATTTTCATTGATACACTACAAATTACGATATATTATAAGGTATTTTCAATGATACTGTTACGTCTCACGCGGGGTCCGCGAAGACGTTACGTTTTTACGCGTGCGAATTTATTTTGATGTTTACGGTTCGTTGCGACGTAGGACGAGTTACGTCGTTCCGTCGTCAGAGAGAGAATGTCGGGATGGGATCCCCGGTCGGCTGGACCTAGTCCGCCTGGGCCGTGAATTGGAGTACGCACACGCAAACGGCTGGACCAAGTCCGCCAAGATTGTGGGTGGGTACGGTAGGTCGAACGGCTGGACCCAGTCCGCCTAGTTCGAGGAAAATTGGAGACTTCACAAACGGCTAGACCTAGTCCGCCTAGATTGTGGTAGGTGAGGGAACTCGAACGGCTAGACCCAGTCCGCCTAGTTCGAGGGAAATTGAAGGACGCACAAACGGCTGGACCCAGTCCGCCAGGAATGTGGTAGTGGGGGAGCTCGAGAGGCTAGATCCAGTCCGCCGTGCTCGAACGTGTAGGTATAGGACAGGGGTGAAAAAGTGGTTGGCGACTCCTCTCACGACTAAGGTTCTTGATACACGCACGTTCGCACACGCAAATGAATTTATTCTGTGCTGGTCCGCACGCAGCAATATCGACGTATAAGGGGATTAGGAAGGAGGTGGTGTATCCTCTCAGTTTGAGTTCCAGAACTACAAATAGTTCAAAGTGCTCTCGGTTTCATCATCGAGAATGATGGAAGTAGGTAAATGGTTAAAAGGTTGGATTGAGGAAAGTGAACGCGAACAGTCGTTGCACTGGATGGTGCACCGGAGAATTCTGACTTCAGACTTCAGCTGACTCGTGACTTCGACTGACTCCTGACTTCGACTGACTCCTGACTTCGACTGACTTCGACTGACTCCGACTGATTTCTGAATTCAACTGACTCCTGACTTCGACTGGTTTCGACTGACTCCTGAATTCAACTGACTTCGTAGGTGTCCAGCTGCTTCCCTTATAGTCCAACGTTGGTGGAAGGGGGTAGTCCCAATCACATGTCAAGTTGTTCCAGTGGAAGGGGTAGTGGATCGCTGGAGGTGGATCGACGTTCCTGCGTCTAAGTCCTTTATCGTATTTTGTGAAATAATTCTGTTCTGAGACTATGTCCTTATCGTATTTCGTGAAATAATTCTGTTCTGAGACTATGTCCTTTATCGTATTTCGTGAAATAATTCAGTTCTCAGACTATGTTCTTATCGTATTTCGTGAAATAATTCTGTTCTCAGACTATGTCCTTATCGTATTTCGTGAAATAATTCTGTTCTCAGACTATGTCCTTATCGTATTTCGTGAGATAATTCAGGTGCAGGAATGGTGTTGTCGGTTCGAACTGTCGACTACTAATGATCGATTTGATCCGCTGTCTTGATGATTTCGACTTCTGGTGGGGGTTGCGACGTAGTAGGTTCACTAGACTGGAACGGACCGTATCAATAGGGAAACGGTCCCTTGAAACTTTATTCTTGTGAGATTTGAAATAGTGGCGTATGAATGAGGGGCAGGCCCCTTGAAAATATACCACAGGAACGGCTTGGGCTTGCAAGAGCAGGACGGACTGTGGTGACGAACGTCACAATACACAGCATATTACGTTATATTATAAGGTATTTTCAATGATAAACTACTATATATTATAAGGTATTTTCAATGATACACTGCATATTACGTTATATTATAAGTATTTTCAATGGTATACTGCATATTACGTTATTTTATAAGGTATTTTTAATGATATATATGATATTACGTTATATTATAAGGTATTTTCAATGACAGACTGCATATTACATTATTTTATAATGTATTTTCAATGGTAGACTGCATATTACGTTATATTATATGGTATTTTCAATGATACACCGCATATTACGTTATATTATAAGGTATTTTCAATGATACACTGCATATTACGTTATATTATAAGGTATTTTCAATGATACACTGCATATTACGTTATATGATAAGGTATTTTAAATGATACACAGCATATTACGTTATATTATTAGGTATTTTCAATGATACACTAAAAAATTACGATATATTATAAGGTATTTCCAATGATACTCTGCATATTACGTTATATTATAAGGAATTTTCAATGATACACTGCATATTACGTTATATTATAAGGTATTTTCATTGATAGACTAGAATGACCATATATTCTAAGGTATTTTCAATGATACACTGCATATTACGTTATATTATAAGGTATTTTCAATGATACACTGCATATTACGTTATATTATAAGGTATTTTCAATGATACACTGCATATTACGTTATATTATAAGGTATTTTCAATGATACACAGAATATTACGTTATATTATAAGGTATTTTCAATGATAAACTACTATATATTACAAGGTATTTTCAATGATACACTGCATATTACGTTATATTATAAGGTATTTTCAATGATACACAGAATATTACGTTATATTATAAGGTATTTTCAATGATAAACTACTATATATTACAAGGTATTTTCAATGATACACTGCATATTACGTTATATTATAAGGTATTTTCAATGATACACCGCATATTACGTTATATTATAATGTATTTTCAATGATACACTGCATATTACGTTATATTATAGGGTATTTTCAATGATACACTGCATATTACGTTATATTATTAGGTATTTTCAATGATAGACTGCATATCTCGTTATATTATAAGGTATTTTCAATGATACACTGCATATCACGTTATATTATAAGGTATTTTCAATGATACACTGCATATTACGTTATATTATATGGTATTTCCAATGATAGACTGCATATTACATTGTATTATAAGGTATTTTCAATGATACACTGCATATTACGTTATATTATAAGGTATTTTCAATGATACACTGCATATTACGTTATATTATAAGCTATTTTCAATGATACACTGCATATTACTTTATATTATAATATATTTTCAATGATACACTACAAATGACGTTATATTATAAGGTATTTTCAATGATACACTACAAATTACGATATATTATAATGTATTGTCAATGATACATTGCAGATTACGTTATATTATAAGGTATTTTCAATGATACACTACAATTACGATATATTCTAAAGTATTTTCAATGATACACTGTATATTACGTTATATTATAAGGTATTTTCAATGATACACTGCGTATTACGTTATATTATAAGTTATTTTCATTGATAGACTGCATATTACCTTATATAATAAGGTATTTTCAATGATAGACTGCAAATATCACGTTATATTATAAGGTATTTTCAATGATACACTGCATATTACGTTATATTATATGGTATTTCCAATGATAGACTGCATATTACATTGTATTATAAGGTATTTTCAATGATACACTGCATATTACGTTATATTATAAGGTATTTTCAATGATACACTGCATATTACGTTATATTATAAGCTATTTTCAATGATACACTGCATATCACTTTATATTACAATATATTTTCAATGATACACTACAAATTACGTTATATTATAAGGTATTTTCAATGATACACTACAAATTACGATATATTATAAAGTATTTTCAATGATACATTGCATATTACGTTATATTATAAGGTATTTTCAATGATACACTGCATATTGCGTTATATTATAAGGTATTTTCAATGATACACTGCATATTACGTTATATTTTAAGGTATTTTCAATGATACACTGCATACTACGTTACATTATCAGGTATTTTCAATGATACACTGCATATTACGTTATATTATAAGGTATTTTCAATGATAGACTGCATATTACGTTATATTATATGGTATTTCCAATGATAGACTGCATATTACATTGTATTATAAGGTATTTTCAATGATACACTACAAATTACGATATATTATAAAGTATTTTCAATGATACATTGCATATTACGTTATATTATAAGGTATTTTCAATGATACACTGCATATTACGTTATGTTATAAGCTATTTTCAATGATACACTGCATATCACTTTATATTACAATATATTTTCAATGATACACTACAAATTACGTTATATTATAAGGTATTTTCAATGATACACTACAAATTACGATATATTATAAAGTATTTTCAATGATACATTGCATATTACGTTATATTATAAGGTATTTTCAATGATACACTGCATATTACGTTATATTATAAGGTATTTTCAATGATACACTGCATATTACGTTATATTTTAAGGTATTTTCAATGATACACTGCATACTACGTTACATTATCAGGTATTTTCAATGATACACTGCATATTACGTTATATTATAAGGTATTTTCAATGATACACTGCATATTACGTTATATTATAAGGTATTTTCAATGATACACTGCATATTACAATACATTATAAGGTATTTTCAATGGGAGACTGCATATTACGTTATATTATAAGCTATTTTCAATGATACACTACAAATTACGATATATTATAAGGTATTTTCAATGATACTCTGCGTATTACGTTATATTATAAGTTATTTTCATTGATAGACTGCATATTACCTTATATAATAAGGTATTTTCAATGATAGACTGCAAATATCACGTTATATTATAAGGTATTTTCAATGATACACTGCATATTACGTTATATTATAAGCTATTTTCAATGATACACTGCATATTACTTTATATTATAAGGTATTTTCAATGATACACTACAAATTACGTTATATTATAAGGTATTTTCAATGATACACTACAAATTACGATATATTATAAAGTATTTTCAATGATACATTGCATATTACGTTATATTATAAGGTATTTTCGATGATAGACTGCATATTACGTTATATTATATGGTATTTCCAATGATAGACTGCATATTACATTGTATTATAAGGTATTTTCAATGATACACTGCATATTACGTTATATTATAAGGTATTTTCAATGATACACTGCATATTACGTTATATTATAAGCTATTTTCAATGATACACTGCATATTACTTTATATTATAATATATTTTCAATGATACACTACAAATTACGTTATATTATAAGGTATTTTCAATGATACACTACAAATTACGATATATTATAAGGTATTTTCAATGATACACTGCGTATTACGTTATATTATAAGGTATTTTCAATGATACACTACAAATTACCATATATTATAAGCTATTTTCAATGATACACTACAAATTACGATATATTATAAGGTATTTTCAATGATACACTACAAATTACGATATATTATAAGGTATTTTCAATGATACACTGCATATTACGTTATATTATAAGGTATTTTCAATGATACACTGCATATTACGTTATATTATAAGCTATTTTCAATGATACACTGCATATCACTTTATATTACAATATATTTTCAATGATACACTACAAATTACGTTATATTATAAGGTATTTTCAATGATACACTACAAATTACGATATATTATAAAGTATTTTCAATGATACATTGCATATTACGTTATATTATAAGGTATTTTCAATGATACACTGCATATTGCGTTATATTATAAGGTATTTTCAATGATACACTGCATATTACGTTATATTTTAAGGTATTTTCAATGATACACTGCATACTACGTTACATTATCAGGTATTTTCAATGATACACTGCATATTACGTTATATTATAAGGTATTTTCAATGATAGACTGCATATTACGTTATATTATATGGTATTTCCAATGATAGACTGCATATTACATTGTATTATAAGGTATTTTCAATGATACACTACAAATTACGATATATTATAAAGTATTTTCAATGATACATTGCATATTACGTTATATTATAAGGTATTTTCAATGATACACTGCATATTACGTTATGTTATAAGCTATTTTCAATGATACACTGCATATCACTTTATATTACAATATATTTTCAATGATACACTACAAATTACGTTATATTATAAGGTATTTTCAATGATACACTACAAATTACGATATATTATAAAGTATTTTCAATGATACATTGCATATTACGTTATATTATAAGGTATTTTCAATGATACACTGCATATTGCGTTATATTATAAGGTATTTTCAATGATACACTGCATATTACGTTATATTTTAAGGTATTTTCAATGATACACTGCATACTACGTTACATTATCAGGTATTTTCAATGATACACTGCATATTACGTTATATTATAAGGTATTTTCAATGATACACTGCATATTACGTTATATTATAAGGTATTTTCAATGATACACTGCATATTACAATACATTATAAGGTATTTTCAATGGGAGACTGCATATTACGTTATATTATAAGCTATTTTCAATGATACACTACAAATTACGATATATTATAAGGTATTTTCAATGATACTCTGCGTATTACGTTATATTATAAGTTATTTTCATTGATAGACTGCATATTACCTTATATAATAAGGTATTTTCAATGATAGACTGCAAATATCACGTTATATTATAAGGTATTTTCAATGATACACTGCATATTACGTTATATTATAAGCTATTTTCAATGATACACTGCATATTACTTTATATTATAAGGTATTTTCAATGATACACTACAAATTACGTTATATTATAAGGTATTTTCAATGATACACTACAAATTACGATATATTATAAAGTATTTTCAATGATACATTGCATATTACGTTATATTATAAGGTATTTTCGATGATAGACTGCATATTACGTTATATTATATGGTATTTCCAATGATAGACTGCATATTACATTGTATTATAAGGTATTTTCAATGATACACTGCATATTACGTTATATTATAAGGTATTTTCAATGATACACTGCATATTACGTTATATTATAAGCTATTTTCAATGATACACTGCATATTACTTTATATTATAATATATTTTCAATGATACACTACAAATTACGTTATATTATAAGGTATTTTCAATGATACACTACAAATTACGATATATTATAAGGTATTTTCAATGATACACTGCGTATTACGTTATATTATAAGGTATTTTCAATGATACACTACAAATTACCATATATTATAAGCTATTTTCAATGATACACTACAAATTACGATATATTATAAGGTATTTTCAATGATACACTACAAATTACGATATATTATAAGGTATTTTCAATGATACACTGCATATTACGATATATTATAAGGTATTTTCAATGATACACTACAAATTACCATATATTATAAGGTATTTTCAATGATACACTACAAATTACGATATATTATAAGGTATTTTCAATGATACACTGCATATTACGTTATATTATAAGGTATTTTCAATGATACACAGAATATTACGTTATATTATAAGGTATTTTCAATGATACACTGCATATTACATTAGATTATAAGTTATTTTCAATGATACACTGCATATTACGTTATATTGTAAGGTAATTTCAATAACACACAGCATATTATGTTATATTATAAGGTATTTTCAATGATACACTGCATATTACGATATATTATATGGTATTTCCAATGATACACTGTATATTACGTTATATTATAAGGTATTTTCAATGATACACTGCATATTACGTTATATTATAAGGTATTTTCAATGATACACTGCATATTACGATATATTATAAGGTAATTTCAATGATACACTGCATATTACGTTATATTATAAAGTATTTTCAATGATACACTTTTTATTACGTTATATTTTAAGGTATTTTCAATGATACACTGCATATTACGTTATATTTTAAGGTATTTTCAATGATACACTGCATATTACAATACATTATAAGGTATTTTCAATGATACACTGCATATTACATTGTATTATAAGGTATTTCCAATGATACACTGCATATTACGTTATATTATAAGGTATTTTCAATGATACACCGCATATTACGTTATATTATAAGGTATTTTCAATGATACACTACAAATTACGATATATTATAAGGTATTTTCAATGATACACTGCATATTACGTTATATTATAAGGAATTTTCAATGATACACTACAAATTACCATATATTATAAGGTATTTTCAATGATACACTACAAATTACGATATATTATAAGGTATTTTCAATGATACACTGCATATTACGTTATATTATAAGGTATTTTCAATGATACACTGCATATTACGTTATATTATAAGGTATTTTCAATGATACACTGCATATTACGATATATTATAAGGTAATTTCAATGATACACTGCATATTACGTTATATTATAAAGTATTTTCAATGATACACTTTATATTACGTTATATTTTAAGGTATTTTCAATGATACACTGCATATTACGTTATATTTTAAGGTATTTTCAATGATACACTGCATATTACAATACATTATAAGGTATTTTCAATGATACACTGCATATTACATTGTATTATAAGGTATTTCCAATGATACACTGCATATTACGTTATATTATAAGGTATTTTCAATGATACACCGCATATTACGTTATATTATAAGGTATTTTCAATGATACACTACAAATTACGATATATTATAAGGTATTTTCAATGATACACTGCATATTACGTTATATTATAAGGTATTTTCAATGATACACTACAAATTACCATATATTATAAGGTATTTTCAATGATACACTACAAATTACGATATATTATAAGGTATTTTCAATGATACACTGCATATTACGTTATATTATAAGGTATTTTCAATGATACACTGCATATTACGTTATATTTTAAGGTATTTTCAATGATACACTGCATATTACGTTATATTATAAGGTATTTTCAATGATACACTGCATATTACGTTATATTATAATGTATTTTCAATGATACACTGCATATTACTTTATATTATAATATATTTTCAATGATACACTGCATATTACTTTATATTATAAGGTATTTTCAATGATACACTACAAATTACGTTATATTATAAGGTATTTTCAATGATACACTACAAATTACGATATATTATAAAGTATTTTCAATGATACATTGCATATTACGTTATATTATAAGGTATTTTCAATGATAGACTGCATATTACGTTATATTATATGGTATTTCCAATGATAGACTGCATATTACATTGTATTATAAGGTATTTTCCATGATACACTGCATATTACGTTATATTATAAGGTATTTTCAATGATACACTGCATATTACGTTATATTATAAGCTATATTCAATGATACACTACATATTACTTTATATTATAATATATTTTCAATGATACACTACATATTACGTTATATTATAAGGTATTTTCAATGATACACTACAAATTACGTTATATTATAAGGTATTTTCAATGATACACTACAAATTACGATATATTCTAAAGTATTTTCAATGATACACTGTATATTACGTTATATTATAAGGTATTTTCAATGATAGACTGCAAATATCACGTTATATTATAAGGTATTTTCAATGATACACTGCATATTACGTTATATTATAAGCTATTTTCAATGATACACTGCATATTACCTTATATAATAAGGTATTTTCAATGATACACTACAAATTACGATATATTATAAGGTATTTTCAATGATACACTGCATATTACGTTATATTATAAGGAATTTTCAATGATACACTACAAATTACCATATATTATAAGGTATTTTCAATGATACACTACAAATTACGATATATTATAAGGTATTTTCAATGATACACTGCATATTACGTTATATTATAAGGTATTTTCAATGATACACTGCATATTACGTTATATTATAAGGTATTTTCAATGATACACTGCATATTACGATATATTATAAGGTAATTTCAATGATACACTGCATATTACGTTATATTATAAAGTATTTTCAATGATACACTTTATATTACGTTATATTTTAAGGTATTTTCAATGATACACTGCATATTACGTTATATTTTAAGGTATTTTCAATGATACACTGCATATTACAATACATTATAAGGTATTTTCAATGATACACTGCATATTACATTGTATTATAAGGTATTTTCAATGATACACTGCATATTACGTTATATTATAAGGTATTTTCAATGATACACCGCATATTACGTTATATTATAAGGTATTTTCAATGATACACTACAAATTACGATATATTATAAGGTATTTTCAATGATACACTGCATATTACGTTATATTATAAGGTATTTTCAATGATACACTACAAATTACCATATATTATAAGGTATTTTCAATGATACACTACAAATTACGATATATTATAAGGTATTTTCAATGATACACTGCATATTACGTTATATTATAAGGTATTTTCAATGATACACTGCATATTACGTTATATTTTAAGGTATTTTCAATGATACACTGCATATTACGTTATATTATAAGGTATTTTCAATGATACACTGCATATTACGTTATATTATAATGTATTTTCAATGATACACTGCATATTACTTTATATTATAATATATTTTCAATGATACACTGCATATTACTTTATATTATAAGGTATTTTCAATGATACACTACAAATTACGTTATATTATAAGGTATTTTCAATGATACACTACAAATTACGATATATTATAAAGTATTTTCAATGATACATTGCATATTACGTTATATTATAAGGTATTTTCAATGATAGACTGCATATTACGTTATATTATATGGTATTTCCAATGATAGACTGCATATTACATTGTATTATAAGGTATTTTCCATGATACACTGCATATTACGTTATATTATAAGGTATTTTCAATGATACGCTGCATATTACGTTATATTATAAGCTATATTCAATGATACACTACATATTACTTTATATTATAATATATTTTCAATGATACACTACAAATTACGTTATATTATAAGGTATTTTCAATGATACACTACAAATTACGTTATATTATAAGGTATTTTCAATGATACACTACAAATTACGATATATTCTAAAGTATTTTCAATGATACACTGTATATTACGTTATATTATAAGGTATTTTCAATGATAGACTGCAAATATCACGTTATATTATAAGGTATTTTCAATGATACACTGCATATTACGTTATATTATAAGCTATTTTCAATGATACACTGCATATTACCTTATATAATAAGGTATTTTCAATGATAGACTGCAAATATCACGTTATATTATAAGGTATTTTCAATGATACACTGCATATTACTTTATATTATAATATATTTTCAATGATACACTACAAATTACGTTATATTATAAGGTATTTTCAATGATACACTACAAATTACGATATATTATAAGCTATTTTCAATGATACACTGCGTATTACGTTATATTATAAGGTATTTTCAATGATACACTACAAATTACCATATATTATAAGCTATTTTCAATGATACACTACAAATTACGATATATTATAAGGTATTTTCAATGATACACTACAAATTACGATATATTATAAGGTATTTTCAATGATACACTGCATATTACGATATATTATAAGGTATTTTCAATGATACACTACAAATTACCATATATTATAAGGTATTTTCAATGATACACTACAAATTACGATATATTATAAGGTATTTTCAATGATACACTGCATATTACGTTATATTATAAGGTATTTTCAATGATACACAGAATATTACGTTATATTATAAGGTATTTTCAATGATACACTGCATATTACATTAGATTATAAGTTATTTTCAATGATACACTGCATATTACGTTATATTGTAAGGTAATTTCAATAACACACAGCATATTATGTTATATTATAAGGTATTTTCAATGATACACTGCATATTACGATATATTATATGGTATTTCCAATGATACACTGTATATTACGTTATATTATAAGGTATTTTCAATGATACACTGCATATTACGTTATATTATAAGGTATTTTCAATGATACACTGCATATTACGATATATTATAAGGTAATTTCAATGATACACTGCATATTACGTTATATTATAAAGTATTTTCAATGATACACTTTTTATTACGTTATATTTTAAGGTATTTTCAATGATACACTGCATATTACGTTATATTTTAAGGTATTTTCAATGATACACTGCATATTACAATACATTATAAGGTATTTTCAATGATACACTGCATATTACATTGTATTATAAGGTATTTTCAATGATACACTGCATATTACGTTATATTATAAGGTATTTTCAATGATACACCGCATATTACGTTATATTATAAGGTATTTTCAATGATACACTACAAATTACGATATATTATAAGGTATTTTCAATGATACACTGCATATTACGTTATATTATAAGGTATTTTCAATGATACACTACAAATTACCATATATTATAAGGTATTTTCAATGATACACTACAAATTACGATATATTATAAGGTATTTTCAATGATACACTGCATATTACGTTATATTATAAGGTATTTTCAATGATACACTGCATATTACGTTATATTTTAAGGTATTTTCAATGATACACTGCATATTACGTTATATTATAAGGTATTTTCAATGATACACTGCATATTACGTTATATTATAATGTATTTTCAATGATACACTGCATATTACTTTATATTATAATATATTTTCAATGATACACTGCATATTACTTTATATTATAAGGTATTTTCAATGATACACTACAAATTACGTTATATTATAAGGTATTTTCAATGATACACTACAAATTACGATATATTATAAAGTATTTTCAATGATACATTGCATATTACGTTATATTATAAGGTATTTTCAATGATAGACTGCATATTACGTTATATTATATGGTATTTCCAATGATAGACTGCATATTACATTGTATTATAAGGTATTTTCCATGATACACTGCATATTACGTTATATTATAAGGTATTTTCAATGATACACTGCATATTACGTTATATTATAAGCTATATTCAATGATACACTACATATTACTTTATATTATAATATATTTTCAATGATACACTACAAATTACGTTATATTATAAGGTATTTTCAATGATACACTACAAATTACGTTATATTATAAGGTATTTTCAATGATACACTACAAATTACGATATATTCTAAAGTATTTTCAATGATACACTGTATATTACGTTATATTATAAGGTATTTTCAATGATAGACTGCAAATATCACGTTATATTATAAGGTATTTTCAATGATACACTGCATATTACGTTATATTATAAGGTATTTTCAATGATACACTGCATATTACGATATATTATAAGGTAATTTCAATGATACACTGCATATTACGTTATATTATAAAGTATTTTCAATGATACACTTTATATTACGTTATATTTTAAGGTATTTTCAATGATACACTGCATATTACGTTATATTTTAAGGTATTTTCAATGATACACTGCATATTACAATACATTATAAGGTATTTTCAATGATACACTGCATATTACATTGTATTATAAGGTATTTCCAATGATACACTGCATATTACGTTATATTATAAGGTATTTTCAATGATACACCGCATATTACGTTATATTATAAGGTATTTTCAATGATACACTACAAATTACGATATATTATAAGGTATTTTCAATGATACACTGCATATTACGTTATATTATAAGGTATTTTCAATGATACACTACAAATTACCATATATTATAAGGTATTTTCAATGATACACTACAAATTACGATATATTATAAGGTATTTTCAATGATACACTGCATATTACGTTATATTATAAGGTATTTTCAATGATACACTGCATATTACGTTATATTTTAAGGTATTTTCAATGATACACTGCATATTACGTTATATTATAAGGTATTTTCAATGATACACTGCATATTACGTTATATTATAATGTATTTTCAATGATACACTGCATATTACTTTATATTATAATATATTTTCAATGATACACTGCATATTACTTTATATTATAAGGTATTTTCAATGATACACTACAAATTACGTTATATTATAAGGTATTTTCAATGATACACTACAAATTACGATATATTATAAAGTATTTTCAATGATACACTGCATATTACGTTATATTATAAGGTATTTTCAATGATAGACTGCATATTACGTTATATTATATGGTATTTCCAATGATAGACTGCATATTACATTGTATTATAAGGTATTTTCCATGATACACTGCATATTACGTTATATTATAAGGTATTTTCAATGATACACTGCATATTACGTTATATTATAAGCTATATTCAAAGATACACTACATATTACTTTATATTATAATATATTTTCAATGATACACTACAAATTACGTTATATTATAAGGTATTTTCAATGATACACTACAAATTACGTTATATTATAAGGTATTTTCAATGATACACTACAAATTACGATATATTCTAAAGTATTTTCAATGATACACTGTATATTACGTTATATTATAAGGTATTTTCAATGATAGACTGCAAATATCACGTTATATTATAAGGTATTTTCAATGATACACTGCATATTACGTTATATTATAAGCTATTTTCAATGATACACTGCATATTACCTTATATAATAAGGTATTTTCAATGATAGACTGCAAATATCACGTTATATTATAAGGTATTTTCAATGATACACTGCATATTACGTTATATTATAATTTATTTTCAATGATACACTGCATATTACATTATTTTATAATGTATTTTCATTGATACACTACAAATTACGTTATATTATAAGGTATTTTCAATGATACACTACAAATTACGATATATTATAAAGTATTTTCAATGATACATTGCATATTACGTTATATTATAAGGTATTTTCAATGATACACTACAATTACGATATATTCTAAAATATTTTCAATGATACACTGTATATTACGTTATATTATAAGGTATTTTCAATGATACACTGCGTATTACGTTATATTATATGTTATTTTCATTGATAGACTGCATATTACCTTATATAATAAGGTATTTTCAATGATAGACTGCAAATATCACGTTATATTATAAGGTATTTTCAATGATAGACTGCAAATATCACGTTATATTATAAGGTATTTTCAATGATACACTGCATATTACGTTATATTATAAGTTATTTTCAATGATACACTGCATATTACATTATTTTATAATGTATTTTCAATGGGAGACTGCATATTACGTTATATTATAAGGTATTTTCAATGATACACTGCATATTACGTTATATTTTAAGGTATTTTCAATGATACACTGCATATTACAATACATTATAAGGTATTTTCAATGGGAGACTGCATATTACGTTATATTATAAGCTATTTTCAATGATACACTACAAATTACGATATATTATAAGGTATTTTCAATGATACACTGCATATTACGTTATATTATAAGGTATTTTCAATGATACACTGCATATTACGTTATATTATAAGCTATTTTCAATGATACACTGCATATCACTTTATATTACAATATATTTTCAATGATACACTACAAATTACGTTATATTATAAGGTATTTTCAATGATACACTACAAATTACGTTATATTATAAGGTATTTTCAATGATACACTGCATATTACCTTATATAATAAGGTATTTTCAATGATAGACTGCAAATATTACGATATATTATAAGGTAATTTCAATGATACACTGCATATTACGTTATATTATAAAGTATTTTCAATGATACACTTTATATTACGTTATATTTTAAGGTATTTTCAATGATACACTGCATATTACGTTATATTTTAAGGTATTTTCAATGATACACTGCATATTACAATACATTATAAGGTATTTTCAATGATACACTGCATATTACATTGTATTATAAGGTATTTCCAATGATACACTGCATATTACGTTATATTATAAGGTATTTTCAATGATACACTGCATATTACCTTATATTATAATGTATTTTCATTGATAGACTAGAATTACCATATATTCTACGGTATTTTCAATGATACACCGCATATTACGTTATATTATAAGGTATTTTCAATGATACACTACAAATTACGATATATTATAAGGTATTTTCAATGATACACTGCATATTACGTTATATTATAAGGTATTTTCAATGATACACTGCATATTACGTTATATTATAAGCTATTTTGAATGATACACTGCATATTACGTTATATTATAAGGTATTTTCAATGATACACTGCATATTACGTTATATTATAAGCTATTTTCAATGATACACTGCATATTACTTTATATTATAATATATTTTCAATGGTACACTACAAATTACGATATATTATAAGGTATTTTCAATGATACACTGCATATTACGTTATATTATAAGGTATTTTCAATGATACACAGATTATTACGTTATATTATAAGGTATTTTCAATGATAAACTACTATATATTATAAGATATATTCAATGATACACTACAAATTACGATATATTATAAGGTACTTTCAATGATACACTGCATATTACAGTTAAATTATAAGTTATTTTCAATGATACACTGCATATTACGTTATATTGTAAGGTAATTTCAATAACACACAGCATATTATGTTATATTATAAGGTATTTTCAATGATACACTGCATATTACGATATATTATATGGTATTTCCAATGATACACTGTATATTACGTTATATTATAAGGTATTTTCAATGATACACTGCATATTACGTTATATTTTAAGGTATTTTCAATGATACACGTTATATTACGTTATATTGTAAGGTAATTTCAATAACACACAGCATATTATGTTATATTATAAGGTATTTTCAATGATACACTGCATGTTACGATATATTATATGGTATTTCCAATGATACACTGTATATTACGTTATATTATAAGGTATTTTCAATGATACACTGCATATTACGTTATATTATAAGGTATTTTCAATGATACACTGCAAATTACGATATATTATAAGGTAATTTCAATGATACACTGCATATTACGTTATATTATAAAGTATTTTCAATGATACACTTTATATTACGTTATATTTTAAGGTATTTTAAATGATACACTGCATATTACGTTATATTTTAAGGTATTTTCAATGATACACTGCATATTACAATACATTATAAGGTATTTTCAATGATACACTGCATATTACATTGTATTATAAGGTATTTCCAATGATACACTGCATATTACGTTATATTATAAGGTATTTTCAATGATACACTGCATATTACGATATATTATAAGGTAATTTCAATGATACACTGCATATTACGTTATATTATAAAGTATTTTCAATGATACACTTTATATTACGTTATCTTTTAAGGTATTTTCTATGATACACTGCATATTACGTTATATTTTAAGGTATTTTCAATGATACACTGCATATTACAATACATTATAAGGTATTTTCAATGATACACTGCATATTACATTGTATTATAAGGTATTTCCAATGATACACTGCATATTACGTTATATTATAAGGTATTTTCAATGATACACTGCATATTACCTTATATTATAATGTATTTTCATTGATAGACTAGAATTACCATATATTCTACGGTATTTTCAATGATACACCGCATATTACGTTATATTATAAGGTATTTTCAATGATACACTACAAATTACGATATATTATAAGGTATTTTCAATGATACACTGCATATTACGTTATATTATAAGGTATTTTCAATGATACACTACAAATTACCATATATTATAAGGTATTTTCAATGATACACTACAAATTACGATATATTATAAGGTATTTTCAATGATACACTGCATATTACGTTATATTATAAGGTATTTTCAATGATACACAGAATATTACGTTATTATTATAAGGTATTTTCAATGATACACTGCATATTACATTACATTATAAGTTATTTTCAATGATACACTTTATATTACGTTATATTATAAGGTATTTTCAATGATACACTGCATATTACGTTATATTATAAGCTATTTTCAATGATACACTGCATATTACGTTATATTATAAGGTATTTTCAATGATACACTGCATATTACGTTATATTATAAGCTATTTTCAATGATACACTGCATATTACTTTATATTATAATATATTTTCAATGATACACTACAAATTACGATATATTATAAGGTATTTTCAATGATACACTGCATATTACGTTATATTATAAGGTATTTTCAATGATACACAGAATATTACGTTATATTATAAGGTATTTTCAATGATAAACTACTATATATTATAAGGTACATTCAATGATACACTACAAATTACGATATATTATAAGGTACTTTCAATGATACACTGCATATTACATTACATTATAAGTTATTTTCAATGATACACTGCATATTACGTTATATTGTAAGGTAATTTCAATAACACACAGCATATTATGTTATATTATAAGGTATTTTCAATGATTACACTGCATATTACGATATATTATATGGTATTTCCAATGATACACTGTATATTACGTTATATTATAAGGTATTTTCAATGATACACTGCATATTACGTTATATTTTAAGGTATTTTCAATGATACACTTTATATTACGTTATATTGTAAGGTAATTTCAATAACACACAGCATATTATGTTATATTATAAGGTATTTTCAATGATACACTGCATATTACGATATATTATATGGTATTTCCAATGATACACTGTATATTACGTTATATTATAAGGTATTTTCAATGATACACTGCATATTACGTTATATTATAAGGTATTTTCAATGATACACTGCATATTACGATATATTATATGGTAATTTCAATGATACACTGCATATTACGTTATATTATAAAGTATTTTCAATGATACACTTTATATTACGTTATATTTTAAGGTATTTTCAATGATACACTGCATATTACGTTATATTTTAAGGTATTTTCAATGATACACTGCATATTACAATACATTATAAGGTATTTTCAATGATACACTGCATATTACATTGTATTATAAGGTATTTCCAATGATACACTGCATGTTACCTTATATTATAATGTATTTTCATTGATAGACTAGAATTACCATATATTCTACGGTATTTTCAATGATACACTGCATATTACGTTATATTATAAGGTATTTTCAATGATACACTACAAATTACGTTATATTATAAGGTATTTTCAATGATACACTGCGTATTACGTTATATTATATGTTATTTTCATTGATAGACTGCATATTACCTTATATAATAAGGTATTTTCAATGATAGACTGCAAATATCACGTTATATTATAAGGTATTTTCAATGATAGACTGCAAATATCACGTTATATTATAAGGTATTTTCAATGATACACTGCATATTACGTTATATTATAAGTTATTTTCAATGATACACTGCATATTACATTATTTTATAAGGTATTTTCAATGATACACTGCATATTACGTTATGTTATAAGGTATTATCAATGATACACTGCATATTACGATATATTATTACGTAATTTCAATAACACACAGCATATTATGTTATATTATAAAGTATTTTCAATGATACACTGCATATTACGTTATATTATAAGGTATTTTCAATGATAGACTGCATATTACGTTATATTATATGGTATTTCCAATGATAGACTGCATATTACATTGTATTATAAGGTATTTTCCATGATACACTGCATATTACGTTATATTATAAGGTATTTTCAATGATACACTGCATATTACGTTATATTATAAGCTATATTCAATGATACACTGCATATTACTTTATATTATAATATATTTTCAATGATACACTACAAATTACGTTATATTATAAGGTATTTTCAATGATACACTACAAATTACGTTATATTATAAGGTATTTTCAATGATACACTACAAATTACGATATATTCTAAAGTATTTTCAATGATACACTGTATATTACGTTATATTATAAGGTATTTTCAATGATAGACTGCAAATATCACGTTATATTATAAGGTATTTTCAATGATACACTGCATATTACGTTATATTATAAGGTATTTTCAATGATACACTGCATATTACCTTATATAATAAGGTATTTTCAATGATAGACTGCAAATATCACGTTATATTATAAGGTATTTTCAATGATAGACTGCAAATATCACGTTATATTATAAGGTATTTTCAATGATACACTGCATATTACGTTATATTATAAGTTATTTTCAATGATACACTGCATATTACATTATTTTATAATGTATTTTCAATGGGAGACTGCATATTACGTTATATTATATAGGTATTTTCAATGATACACTGCATATTACGTAATATTATAAGGTATTTTCAATGATACACTGCATACTACGTTACATTATCAGGTATTTTCAATGATACACTGCATATTACATTATTTTATAATGTATTTTCAATGGGAGACTGCATATTACGTTATATTATAAGCTATTTTCAATGATACACTGCATATTACTTTATATTATAAGGTATTTTCAATAATACACTACAAATTACGTTATATTATAAGGTATTTTCAATGATACACTACAAATTACGCTATATTCTAAAGTATTTTCAATGATACACTGTATATTACGTTATATTATAAGGTATTTTCAATGATACACTGCATATTACGTTATATTATAAGGTATTTTCAATGATACACTGCATATTACCTTATATAATAAGGTATTTCCAATGATAGACTGCATATTACATTGTATTATAAGGTATTTTCAATGATACACTGCATATTACGTTATATTATAAGGTATTTTCAATGATACACTGCATATTACGTTATATTATAAGCTATATTCAATGATACACTACATATTACTTTATATTATAATATATTTTCAATGATACACTACAAATTACGTTATATTATAAGGTATTTTCAATGATACACTACAAATTACGTTATATTATAAGGTATTTTCAATGATACACTACAAATTACGATATATTCTAAAGTATTTTCAATGATACACTGTATATTACGTTATATTATAAGGTATTTTCAATGATAGACTGCAAATATCACGTTATATTATAAGGTATTTTCAATGATACACTGCATATTACGTTATATTATAAGCTATTTTCAATGATACACTGCATATTACCTTATATAATAAGGTATTTTCAATGATAGACTGCAAATATCACGTTATATTATAAGGTATTTTCAATGATACACTGCATATTACGTTATATTATAATTTATTTTCAATGATACACTGCATATTACATTATTTTATAATGTATTTTCATTGATACACTACAAATTACGTTATATTATAAGGTATTTTCAATGATACACTACAAATTACGATATATTATAAAGTATTTTCAATGATACATTGCATATTACGTTATATTATAAGGTATTTTCAATGATACACTACAATTACGATATATTCTAAAATATTTTCAATGATACACTGCATATTACGTTATATTATAAGGTATTTTCAATGATACACTGCATATTACGTTATATTATAAGCTATTTTCAATGATACACTGCATATTACTTTATATTATAAGGTATTTTCAATAATACACTACAAATTACGTTATATTATAAGGTATTTTCAATGATACACTACAAATTACGCTATATTCTAAAGTATTTTCAATGATACACTGTATATTACGTTATATTATAAGGTATTTTCAATGATACACTGCATATTACATTACATTATAAGGTATTTTCAATAACACACAGCATATTATGTTATATTATAAGGTATTTTCAATGATACACTGCATGTTACGATATATTATATGGTATTTCCAATGATACACTGTATATTACGTTATATTATAAGGTATTTTCAATGATACACTGCATATTACGTTATATTATAAGGTATTTTCAATGATACACTGCATATTACGATATATTATAAGGTAATTTCAATGATACACTGCATATTACGTTATATTATAAAGTATTTTCAATGATACACTTTATATTACGTTATATTTTAAGGTATTTTCAATGATACACTGCATATTACGTTATATTTTAAGGTATTTTCAATGATACACTGCATATTACAATACATTATAAGGTATTTTCAATGATACACTGCATATTACATTGTATTATAAGGTATTTCCAATGATACACTGCATGTTACCTTATATTATAATGTATTTTCATTGATAGACTAGAATTACCATATATTCTACGGTATTTTCAATGATACACCGCATATTACGTTATATTATAAGGTATTTTCAATGATACACTACAAATTACGTTATATTATAAGGTATTTTCAATGATACACTGCGTATTACGTTATATTATATGTTATTTTCATTGATAGACTGCATATTACCTTATATAATAAGGTATTTTCAATGATAGACTGCAAATATCACGTTATATTATAAGGTATTTTCAATGATAGACTGCAAATATCACGTTATATTATAAGGTATTTTCAATGATACACTGCATATTACGTTATATTATAAGTTATTTTCAATGATACACTGCATATTACATTATTTTATAAGGTATTTTCAATGATACACTGCATATTACGTTATATTATAAGGTATTATCAATGATACACTGCATATTACGATATATTATTACGTAATTTCAATAACACACAGCATATTATGTTATATTATAAAGTATTTTCAATGATACACTGCATATTACGTTATATTATAAGGTATTTTCAATGATAGACTGCATATTACGTTATATTATATGGTATTTCCAATGATAGACTGCATATTACATTGTATTATAAGGTATTTTCCATGATACACTGCATATTACGTTATATTATAAGGTATTTTCAATGATACACTGCATATTACGTTATATTATAAGCTATATTCAATGATACACTGCATATTACTTTATATTATAATATATTTTCAATGATACACTACAAATTACGTTATATTATAAGGTATTTTCAATGATACACTACAAATTACGTTATATTATAAGGTATTTTCAATGATACACTACAAATTACGATATATTCTAAAGTATTTTCAATGATACACTGTATATTACGTTATATTATAAGGTATTTTCAATGATAGACTGCAAATATCACGTTATATTATAAGGTATTTTCAATGATACACTGCATATTACGTTATATTATAAGCTATTTTCAATGATACACTGCATATTACCTTATATAATAAGGTATTTTCAATGATAGACTGCAAATATCACGTTATATTATAAGGTATTTTCAATGATAGACTGCAAATATCACGTTATATTATAAGGTATTTTCAATGATACACTGCATATTACGTTATATTATAAGTTATTTTCAATGATACACTGCATATTACATTATTTTATAATGTATTTTCAATGGGAGACTGCATATTACGTTATATTATATAGGTATTTTCAATGATACACTGCATATTACGTAATATTATAAGGTATTTTCAATGATACACTGCATACTACGTTACATTATCAGGTATTTTCAATGATACACTGCATATTACATTATTTTATAATGTATTTTCAATGGGAGACTGCATATTACGTTATATTATAAGCTATTTTCAATGATACACTGCATATTACTTTATATTATAAGGTATTTTCAATAATACACTACAAATTACGTTATATTATAAGGTATTTTCAATGATACACTACAAATTACGCTATATTCTAAAGTATTTTCAATGATACACTGTATATTACGTTATATTATAAGGTATTTTCAATGATACACTGCATATTACGTTATATTATAAGGTATTTTCAATGATACACTGCATATTACCTTATATAATAAGGTATTTCCAATGATAGACTGCATATTACATTGTATTATAAGGTATTTTCAATGATACACTGCATATTACGTTATATTATAAGGTATTTTCAATGATACACTGCATATTACGTTATATTATAAGCTATATTCAATGATACACTACATATTACTTTATATTATAATATATTTTCAATGATACACTACAAATTACGTTATATTATAAGGTATTTTCAATGATACACTACAAATTACGTTATATTATAAGGTATTTTCAATGATACACTACAAATTACGATATATTCTAAAGTATTTTCAATGATACACTGTATATTACGTTATATTATAAGGTATTTTCAATGATAGACTGCAAATATCACGTTATATTATAAGGTATTTTCAATGATACACTGCATATTACGTTATATTATAAGGTATTTTCAATGATACACTGCATATTACCTTATATAATAAGGTATTTTCAATGATAGACTGCAAATATCACGTTATATTATAAGGTATTTTCAATGATACACTGCATATTACGTTATATTATAATTTATTTTCAATGATACACTGCATATTACATTATTTTATAATGTATTTTCATTGATACACTACAAATTACGTTATATTATAAGGTATTTTCAATGATACACTACAAATTACGATATATTATAAAGTATTTTCAATGATACATTGCATATTACGTTATATTATAAGGTATTTTCAATGATACACTACAATTACGATATATTCTAAAATATTTTCAATGATACACTGTATATTACGTTATATTATAAGGTATTTTCAATGATACACTGCATATTACGTTATATTATAAGCTATTTTCAATGATACACTGCATATTACTTTATATTATAAGGTATTTTCAATAATACACTACAAATTACGTTATATTATAAGGTATTTTCAATGATACACTACAAATTACGCTATATTCTAAAGTATTTTCAATGATACACTGTATATTACGTTATATTATAAGGTATTTTCAATGATACACTGCATATTACATTACATTATAAGGTATTTTCAATAACACACTGCATATTATGTTATATTATAAGGTATTATCAATGATACACTGCATATTACGATATATTATTAGGTAATTTCAATAACACACAGCATATTATGTTATATTATAAAGTATTTTCAATGATACACTGCATATTACGTTATATTATAAGGTATTTTCAATGATAGACTGCATATTACGTTATATTATATGGTATTTTCCATGATACACTGCATATTACGTTATATTATAAGGTATTTTCAATGATACACTGCATATTACGTTATATTATAAGCTATATTCAATGATACACTGCATATTACTTTATATTATAATATATTTTCAATGATACACTACAAATTACGTTATATTATAAGGTATTTTCAATGATACACTACAAATTACGTTATATTATAAGGTATTTTCAATGATACACTACAAATTACGATATATTCTAAAGTATTTTCAATGATACACTGTATATTACGTTATATTATAAGGTATTTTCAATGATAGACTGCAAATATCACGTTATATTATAAGGTATTTTCAATGATACACTGCATATTACGTTATATTATAAGCTATTTTCAATGATACACTGCATATTACCTTATATAATAAGGTATTTTCAATGATACACTGCATATTACATTATATCATAAGGTATTTTCAATGATACACTGCAAATTACGTTATATTATAAGGTACTTTCAATGATACACTGCATATTACGTTATATTATAAGATGTTTTCAATGATACACTGCATATTACGTTATATTATGAGGTATTTTCAATGATACACTGCATATTACGTTATATTATAAGGTATTTTTAATGATACACTACAAATTACGATATATTATAAGGTATTTTCAATGATACACTGCATATTACGTTATATTATAACGTATTTTGATTGATACAGTTCAAATTACCATATATTATAAGGTATTTTCAATGATACACTGCATATTACGTTTTATCGTAAGGTATTTTCAATGATACACTGCATATTACGTTATATTATAAGATGTTTTCAATGATAAACTACTATATTTTATAAGGTATTTTCAATGATACACTGCATATTACGTTATATTATAAGGTATTTTTAATGATACACTACAAATTACGATATATTATAAGGTATTTTCAATGATACACTGCATATTACGTAATATTATAAGGTATTTTCAATGATACACTGCATATTACGTTATATTATAAGGTATTTTCAATGATGCACTGCATATTACGTTATATTATAAGGTATTTTCAATGATGCACTGCATATTACGTTGTATTATAAGGTATTTTCATTGATAGACTAGAATTACCATATATTCTACGGTATTTTCAATGATACACTGCATATTACGTTATATTATATGGTATTTTCAATGATTCACTGCATATTACGTTATATTATAAAGTATTTTCAATGATAAACTATATATTACGATATATTATATGGTATTTTCAATGATACACTGCATATTACGTTATATTATAAGGTATTTTCATTGATACACTACAAATTACCATATATTATAAGGTATTTTCAATGATACACTGCATATTACATTATATCATAAGGTATTTTCAATGAAACACTGCATATTACGTTATATTATAAGGTATTTTCAATGATACACTGCATATTACGTTATACTATAAGGTATTTTCAATGATACACTGCATATTACGTTATATTATAAGGTATTTTCAATGATGCACTGCATATTACGTTATACTATATGGTATTTTCAATGAAACACTGCATATTACGTTATATTATAAGGTATTTTCAATGATGCACTGCATATTACGTTATATTATAAGGTATTTTCAATGATGCACTGCATATTACGTTGTATTATAAGGTATTTTCATTGATAGACTAGAATTACCATATATTCTAAGGTATTTTCAATGATACCCTGCATATTACGTTATATTATATGGTATTTTCAATGATTCACTGCATATTACGTTATATTATAAAGTATTTTCAATGATAAACTATATATTACGATATATTATATGGTATTTTCAATGATACACTGCATATTACGTTATATTATAAGGTATTTTCATTGATACACTACAAATTACCATATATTATAAGGTATTTTCAATGATACACTGCATATTACATTATATCATAAGGTATTTTCAATGATACACTACAAACTACGATATATTATAAGGTATTTTCGATGATACACTGCATATTACGTTATATTATAAGATGTTTTCATTGATAAACTACTATATTTTATAAGGTATTTTCAATGATACACTGCATATTACGTTATATTATAAGGTATTTTTAATGATACACTACAAATTACGATATATTATAAGGTATTTTCAATGATACACTGCATATTACGTTATATTATAACGTATTTTCAATGATAAACTATATATTACGATATATTATATGGTATTTTCAATGATACACTGCATATTACATTATATTATAAGGTATTTTCATTGATACATTACAAATTACCATATATTATAAGGTATTTTCAATGATACACTGCATATTACGTTATATCATAAGGTACTTTCAATGATACACTGCATATTACGTTATATCATAAGGTATTTTCAATGATACACTGCATATTACGTTATATCATAAGGTATTTTCAATGATACACTGCATATTACGTTATATTATAAAGTATTTTCAATGATAAACTATATATTACGATATATTATATGGTATTTTCAAAGATACACTGCATATTACGTTATATTATAAGGTATTTTCAATGATACACTGCATATTACGTTATACTATAAGGTATTTTCAATGATACACTGCATATTACGTTATATTATAAGGTATTTTCATTGATAGACTAGAATTACCATATATTCTAAGGTATTTTCAATGATACACTGCATATTACGTTATATTATATGGTATTTTCAATGATTCACTGCATATTACGTTATATTATAAAGTATTTTCAATGATAAACTATATATTACGATATATTATATGGTATTTTCAATGATACACTGCATATTACGTTATATTATAAGGTATTTTCATTGATACACTACAAATTACCATATATTATAAGGTATTTTCAATGATACACTGCATATTACATTATATCATAAGGTATTTTCAATGATACACTGCATATTACGTTATATTATAAGGTATTTTCAATGATACACTGCATATTACGTTATATTATAAGGTATTTTCAATGATACACTGCATATTACGTTATATTATAAGGTATTTTCAATGATACACTACAAATTACGATATATTATAAGGTATTTTCGATGATACACTGCATATTACGTTATATTATAAGATGTTTTCAATGATAAACTACTATATTTTATAAGGTATTTTCAATGATACACTGCATATTACGTTATATTATAAAGTATTTTTAATGATACACTACAAATTACGATATATTATAAGGTATTTTCAATGATACACTGCATATTACGTTATATTATAACGTATTTTCAATGATAAACTATATATTACGTTATATTATAAGGTATTATCAATGATACACTGCATATTACGTTATATTATAAGGTATTTTCAATGATACACTGCATATTACGTTATATTATAAGGTATTTTCAATGATACACTACAAATTACGATATATTATAAGGTATTTTCGATGATACACTGCATATTACGTTATATTATAAGATGTTTTCAATGATAAACTACTATATTTTATAAGGTATTTTCAATGATACACTGCATATTACGTTATATTATAAAGTATTTTTAATGATACACTACAAATTACGATATATTATAAGGTATTTTCAATGATACACTGCATATTACGTTATATTATAACGTATTTTCAATGATAAACTATATATTACGATATATTATATGGTATTTTCAATGATACACTGCATATTACATTATATTATAAGGTATTTTCATTGATACATTACAAATTACCATATATTATAAGGTATTTTCAATGATACACTGCATATTACGTTATATCATAAGGTACTTTCAATGATACACTGCATATTACGTTATATCATAAGGTATTTTCAATGATACACTGCATATTATGTTATATTATAAGGTATTTTCAATGATACACTACAAATTACGATATATTATAAGGTATTTTCAATGATACACTGCATATTACGTTATATTATAAGGTATTTTCAATGATACACTGCATATTACGTTATATCATAAGGTATTTTCAATGATACACTGCATATTACGTAATATTATAAGGTATTTTCAATGATACACTGCATATTACGTTATACTATAAGGTATTTTCAATGATACACTGCATATTACGTTATATTATAAGGTATTTTCAATGATGCACTGCATATTACGTTGTATTATAAGGTATTTTCATTGATAGACTAGAATTACCATATATTCTAAGGTATTTTCAATGATACACTGCATATTACGATATATTATATGGTATTTTCAATGATTCACTGCATATTACGTTATATTATAAGGTATTTTCATTGATACACTACAAATTACCATATATTATAAGGTATTTTCAATGATACACTGCATATTACATTATATCATAAGGTATTTTCAATGAAACACTGCATATTACGTTATATTATAAGGTATTTTCAATGATACACTGCATATTACGTTATATTATAATGTATTTTCAATGATACACTGCATATTACTTTATATTATAATATATTTTCAATGATACACTGCATATTACTTTATATTATAAGGTATTTTCAATGATACACTACAAATTACGTTATATTATAAGGTATTTTCAATGATACACTACAAATTACGATATATTATAAAGTATTTTCAATGATACATTGCATATTACGTTATATTATAAGGTATTTTCAATGATAGACTGCATATTACGTTATATTATATGGTATTTCCAATGATAGACTGCATATTACATTGTATTATAAGGTATTTTCCATGATACACTGCATATTACGTTATATTATAAGGTATTTTCAATGATGCACTGCATATTACGTTGTATTATAAGGTATTTTCATTGATAGACTAGAATTACCATATATTCTAAGGTATTTTCAAATATACACTGCATATTACGTTATATTATATGGTATTTTCAATGATTCACTGCATATTACGTTATATTATAAGGTATTTTCAATGATACACTGCATATTACGTTATATTATAAGGTATTTTCAATGATACACTACAAATTACGATATATTATAAGGTATTTTCGATGATACACTGCATATTACGTTATATTATAAGATGTTTTCAATGATAAACTACTATATTTTATAAGGTATTTTCAATGATACACTGCATATTACGTTATATTATAAAGTATTTTTAATGATACACTACAAATTACGATATATTATAAGGTATTTTCAATAATACACTCCATATTACGTTATATTATAACGTATTTTCAATGATAAACTATATATTACGATATATTATATGGTATTTTCAATGATACACTGCATATTACATTATATTATAAGGTATTTTCATTGATACATTACAAATTACCATATATTATAAGGTATTTTCAATGATACACTGCATATTACGTTATATCATAAGGTACTTTCAATGATACACTGCATATTACGTTATATCATAAGGTATTTTCAATGATACACTGCATATTATGTTATATTATAAGGTATTTTCAATGATACACTACAAATTACGATATATTATAAGGTATTTTCAATGATACACTGCATATTACGTTATATTATAACGTATTTTCAATGATAAATTATATATTACGATATATTATATGGTATTTTCAATGATACACTGCATATTACATTATATTATAAGGTATTTTCATTGATAAATTACAAATTACCATATATTATAAGGTATTTTCGATGATACACTGCATATTACGTTATATTATAAGGTATTTTCATTGATAGACTAGAATTACCATATATTCTAAGGTATTTTCAATGATGCACTGCATATTACGTTATATTATAAGGTATTTTCAATGATGCACTGCACATTACGTTGTATTATAAGGTATTTTCATTGATAGACTAGAATTACCATATATTCTAAGGTATTTTCGATGATACACTGCATATTACGTTATATTATAAGATGTTTTCATTGATAAACTACTATATTTTATAAGGTATTTTCAATGATACACTGCATATTACGTTATATTATAAGGTATTTTTAATGATACACTACAAATTACGATATATTATAAGGTATTTTCAATGATACACTGCATATTACGTTATATTATAACGTATTTTCAATGATAAACTATATATTACGATATATTATATGGTATTTTCAATGATACACTGCATATTACATTATATTATAAGGTATTTTCATTGATACATTACAAATTACCATATATTATAAGGTATTTTCAATGATACACTGCATATTACGTTATATCATAAGGTACTTTCAATGATACACTGCATATTACGTTATATCATAAGGTATTTTCAATGATACACTGCATATTACGTTATATCATAAGGTATTTTCAATGATACACTGCATATTACGTTATATTATAAAGTATTTTCAATGATAAACTATATATTACGATATATTATATGGTATTTTCAAAGATACACTGCATATTACGTTATATTATAAGGTATTTTCAATGATACACTGCATATTACGTTATATTATAAGGTATTTTCAATGATACACTGCATATTACGTTATATTATAAGGTATTTTCATTGATAGACTAGAATTACCATATATTCTAAGGTATTTTCAATGATACACTGCATATTACGTTATATTATATGGTATTTTCAATGATTCACTGCATATTACGTTATATTATAAAGTATTTTCAATGATAAACTATATATTACGATATATTATATGGTATTTTCAATGATACACTGCATATTACGTTATATTATAAGGTATTTTCATTGATACACTACAAATTACCATATATTATAAGGTATTTTCAATGATACACTGCATATTACATTATATCATAAGGTATTTTCAATGATACACTGCATATTACGTTATATTATAAGGTATTTTCAATGATACACTGCATATTACGTTATATTATAAGGTATTTTCAATGATACACTGCATATTACGTTATATTATAAGGTATTTTCAATGATACACTACAAATTACGATATATTATAAGGTATTTTCGATGACACACTGCATATTACGTTATATTATAAGATGTTTTCAATGATAAACTACTATATTTTATAAGGTATTTTCAATGATACACTGCATATTACGTTATATTATAAAGTATTTTTAATGATACACTACAAATTACGATATATTATAAGGTATTTTCAATGATACACTGCATATTACGTTATATTATAACGTATTTTCAATGATAAACTATATATTACGTTATATTATAAGGTATTATCAATGATACACTGCATATTACGTTATATTATAAGGTATTTTCAATGATACACTGCATATTACGTTATATTATAAGGTATTTTCAATGATACACTACAAATTACGATATATTATAAGGTATTTTCGATGATACACTGCATATTACGTTATATTATAAGATGTTTTCAATGATAAACTACTATATTTTATAAGGTATTTTCAATGATACACTGCATATTACGTTATATTATAAGGTATTTTTAATGATACACTACAAATTACGATATATTATAAGGTATTTTCAATGATACACTGCATATTACGTTATATTATAACGTATTTTCAATGATAAACTATATATTACGTTATATTATAAGGTATTATCAATGATACACTGCATATTACGTTATATTATAAGGTATTTTCAATGATACACTGCATATTACGTTATATTATAAGGTATTTTCAATGATACACTACAAATTACGATATATTATAAGGTATTTTCGATGATACACTGCATATTACGTTATATTATAAGATGTTTTCAATGATAAACTACTATATTTTATAAGGTATTTTCAATGATACACTGCATATTACGTTATATTATAAAGTATTTTTAATGATACACTACAAATTACGATATATTATAAGGTATTTTCAATGCTACACTGCATATTACGTTATATTATAACGTATTTTCAATGATAAACTATATATTACGATATATTATATGGTATTTTCAATGATACACTGCATATTACATTATATTATAAGGTATTTTCATTGATACATTACAAATTACCATATATTATAAGGTATTTTCAATGATACACTGCATATTACGTTATATCATAAGGTACTTTCAATGATACACTGCATATTACGTTATATCATAAGGTATTTTCAATGATACACTGCATATTATGTTATATTATAAGGTATTTTCAATGATACACTACAAATTACGATATATTATAAGGTATTTTCAATGATACACTGCATATTACGTTATATTATAACGTATTTTCAATGATAAATTATATATTACGATATATTATATGGTATTTTCAATGATACACTGCATATTACATTATATTATAAGGTATTTTCATTGATACATTACAAATTACCATATATTATAAGGTATTTTCGATGATACACTGCATATTACGTTATATTATAAGGTATTTTCATTGATAGACTAGAATTACCATATATTCTAAGGTATTTTCAATGATGCACTGCATATTACGTAATATTACAAGGTATTTTCAATGATACACTGCATATTACGTTATACTATAAGGTATTTTCAATGATACACTGCATATTACGTTATATTATAAGGTATTTTCAATGATGCACTGCATATTACGTTATACTATATGGTATTTTCAATGATACACTACAAATTACGATATATTATAAGGTATTTTCAATGATACACTGCATATTACGTAATATTATAAGGTATTTTCAATGATACACTGCATATTACGTTATATTATAAGGTATTTTCAATGATGCACTGCATATTACGTTATATTATAAGGTATTTTCAATGATGCACTGCATATTACGTTGTATTATAAGGTATTTTCATTGATAGACTAGAATTACCATATATTCTAAGGTATTTTCAATGATACACTGCATATTACGATATATTATATGGTATTTTCAATGATTCACTGCATATTACGTTATATTATAAGGTATTTTCATTGATACACTACAAATTACCATATATTATAAGGTATTTTCAATGATACACTGCATATTACATTATATCATAAGGTATTTTCAATGAAACACTGCATATTACGTTATATTATAAGGTATTTTCAATGATGCACTGCATATTACGTTATATTATAAGGTATTTTCAATGATGCACTGCATATTACGTTGTATTATAAGGTATTTTCATTGATAGACTAGAATTACCATATATTCTAAGGTATTTTCAATGATACACTGCATATTACGTTATATTATATGGTATTTTCAATGATTCACTGCATATTACGTTATATTATAAGGTATTTTCAATGATACACTGCATATTACGTTATATTATAAGGTATTTTCAATGATACACTACAAATTACGATATATTATAAGGTATTTTCGATGATACACTGCATATTACGTTATATTATAAGATGTTTTCAATGATAAACTACTATATTTTATAAGGTATTTTCAATGATACACTGCATATTACGTTATATTATAAAGTATTTTTAATGATACACTACAAATTACG
This sequence comes from Lasioglossum lativentre, assembly GCA_916610255.1. Lineage (NCBI taxonomy): Eukaryota > Metazoa > Arthropoda > Insecta > Hymenoptera > Halictidae > Lasioglossum > Lasioglossum lativentre. The sequence goes on from CAKAJI010000490.1 coordinate 135,774, forward strand.
ATATATTATAAGGTATTTTCATTGATAGACTAGAATTACCATATATTCCAAGGTATTTTCAATGATACACTGCATATTACGTTTTATTATATGGTATTTTCAATGATACACGGCATATTACATTATATTATATGGTATTTTCAATGATACACTGCATATTACGTTGTATTATAAGGTTTTTTCATTGATAGACTTGAATTACCATATATTCTAAGGTATTTTCAATGATACACTTCATATTACGTTTTATTATAAGGTATTTTCAATGATACACTGCATATTACGTTATATTATATGGTATTTTCAATGATACACGGCATATTACGTTATATTATAAAGTATTTTCAATGATAAACTATATATTACGATATATTATATGGTATTTTCAATGATACACTGCATATTACGTTTATATATAAGGTATTATCATTGATACACTACAAATTACCATATATTATAAGGTATTTTCAATGATACACTGCATATTACATTATATCATAAGGTATTTTTCAATGATACACTGCATATTACGTTATATTATATGTATTTTCAATGATACACTGCAAATGACGTTATATTATAAGATGTTTTCAATGATACACTGCATATTACGTTATATTATAAGGTATTTTCAATGATGCACTGCATATTACGTTATACTATATGGTATTTTCAATGATACACTACAAATTACGATATATTATAAGGTATTTTCAATGATGCACTGCATATTACGTTATACTATATGGTATTTTCAATGATACACTACAAATTACGATATATTATAAGGTATTTTCAATGATACACTGCATATTACGTTGTATTATAAGGTATTTTCATTGATAGACTAGAATTACCCTATATTCTAAGGTATTTTCAATGATACACTGCATATTACGTTTTATTATAAGGTATTTTCAATGATACACTGCATATTACGTTATATCATAAAGTATTTTCAATGATATACTGCATATTCCGTTATATTATAAGGTATTTTCAATGATACACTGCATATTACGTTGTATTATAAGGTATTTTCATTGATAGACTAGAATTACCCTATATTCTAAGGTATTTTCAATGATACACTGCATTATTACGTTTTATTATAAGGTATTTTCAATGATACACTGCATATTACGTTGTATTATAAGGTATTTTCATTGATAGACTAGAATTACCATATATTCCAAGGTATTTTCAATGATACACTGCATATTACGTTTTATTATATGGTATTTTCAATGATACACGGCATATTACATTATATTATATGGTATTTTCAATGATACACTGCATATTACGTTGTATTATAAGGTTTTTTCATTGATAGACTTGAATTACCATATATTCTAAGGTATTTTCAATGATACACTTCATATTACGTTTTATTATAAGGTATTTTCAATGATACACTGCATATTACGTTATATTATATGGTATTTTCAATGATACACTGCATATTACGTTATATTATAAAGTATTTTCAATGATAAACTATATATTACGATATATTATATGGTATTTTCAATGATACACTGCATATTACGTTATATTATAAGGTATTATCATTGATACACTACAAATTACCATATATTATAAGGTATTTTCAATGATACACTGCATATTACATTATATCATAAGGTATTTTCAATGATACACTGCATATTACGTTATATTATAAGGTATTTTCAATGATACACTGCATATGACGTTATATTATAAGGTATTTTCATTGATACACTACAAATTACCATATATTATAAGGTATTTTCAATGATACACTGCATATTACATTATATCATAAGGTATTTTCAATGATACACTGCATATTACGTTATATTATAAGGTATTTTCAATGATACACTGCATATGACGTTATATTATAAGATGTTTTCAATGATACACTGCATATTACGTTATATTATGAGGTATTTTCAATGATACACTGCATATTACGGTGTACTATAAGGTTTTTTCATTGATAGACTAGAATTACCATATATTCTAAGGTATTTTCAATGATACACTTCATATTACGTTTTATTATAAGGTATTTTCAATGATACACTGCATATTACGTTATATTATATGGTATTTTCAATGATACACTGCATATTACGTTATATTATAAAGTATTTTCAATGATAAACTATATATTACGATATATTATATGGTATTTTCAATGATACACTGCATATTACGTTATATTATAAGGTATTATCATTGATACACTACAAATTACCATATATTATAAGGTATTTTCAATGATACACTGCATATTACATTATATCATAAGGTATTTTCAATGATACACTGCATATTACGTTATATTATAAGGTATTTCAATGATACACTGCATATGACGTTATATTATAG
>CAKAJI010000490.1:138655-279540 GCA_916610255.1 Lasioglossum lativentre
CATATTACGATATATTATATGGTATTTTCAATGATACACTGCATATTACGTTATATCATAATGTATCTTCAATGATACACTGCATATTACGTTATATTATAAGATGTTTTCAATGATAAACTACTATATATTATAAGGTATTTTCAATGATGCACTGCATATTACGTTATACTATATGGTATTTTCATGATACACTACAAATTACGATATATTATAAGGTATTTTCAATGATACACTGCATATTACGTTGTATTATAAAGTATTTTCATTGATAGACTAGAATTACCATATATCTAAGGTATTTTCAATGATACACTGGCATATTACGTTTTTATTATAAGGTATTTTCAATGATACACAGCATATTACGTTTTATTATAAAGGTATTTTCAATGATACACTGCATATTACGTTATATCATAAGGTATTTTCAATGATACACTGCATATTACGTTATATTATAAGGTATTTTCAATGATACACTGCATATTACGTTTTATTATAAGGTATTTTCAATGATACACTGCATATTACATTATATTATTAGGGTATTTTTCAATGATAACACTAAAAAATTACGATATATTATAAGGTATTTTCGATGATACACTGCATATTACGATATTATTAGAAGGTATTTTGATTGATACAGTTCAAATTACCATATATTATAAGGTATTTTCAATGATATACTGCATATTACGTTATATCACAATGTATCTTCAATGATACACTGCATATTACGTTATATTATAAGATGTTTTCAATGATAAACTACTATATATTATAAGGTATTTTCAATGATGCACTGCATATTACGTTATACTATATGGTATTTTCAATGATACACTACAAATTACGATATATTATAAGGTATTTTCAATGATACACTGCATATTACGTTGTATTATAAGGTATTTTCATTGATAGACTAGAATTACCATATATTCTAAGGTATTTTCAATGATACACTGCATATTACGTTATATTATAAGGTATTTTCAATGATACAGTGCATATTACGTTATATTATATGGTATTTTCAATGATACACTGCATATTACGTTATATTATAACGTATTTTCAATGATAAACTACATATTACGATATATTATATGGTATTTTCAATGATGCACTGCATATTACGTTATACTATATGGTATTTTCAATGATACACTACAAATTACGATATATTATAAGGTATTTTCAATGATACACTGCATATTACGTTGTATTATAAGGTATTTTCATTGATAGACTAGAATTACCATATATTCCAAGGTATTTTCAATGATACACTGCATATTACGTTTTATTATAAGGTATTTTCAATGATACACGTCATATTACGTTATATTATATGGTATTTTCAATGATACACTGCATATTACGTTATATTATAACGTATTTTCAATGATAAACTACATATTACGATATATTATATGGTATTTTCAATGATACACTGCATATTACGTTATATCATAATGTATCTTCAATGATACACTGCATATTACGTTATATTATAAGATGTTTTCAATGATAAACTACTATATATTATAAGGTATTTTCAATGATGCACTGCATATTACGTTATACTATATGGTATTTTCAATGATACACTACAAATTACGATATATTATAAGGTATTTTCAATGATACACTGCATATTACGTTGTATTATAAAGTATTTTCATTGATAGACTAGAATTACCATATATTCTAAGGTATTTTCAATGATACACTGCATATTACGTTTTATTATAAGGTATTTTCAATGATACACAGCATATTACGTTTTATTATAAGGTATTTTTCATGATACACTGCATATTACGTTATATCATAAGGTATTTTCAATGATACACTGCATATTACGTTATATTATAAGGTATTTTCAATGATACACTGCATATTACGTTTTATTATAAGGTATTTTCAATGATACACTGCATATTACATTATATTATTAGGTATTTTCAATGATACACTAATAAATTACGATATATTATAAGGTATTTTCGATGATACACTGCATATTACGATATATTAGAAGGTATTTTGATTGATACAGTTCAAATTACCATATATTATAAGGTATTTTCAATGATATACTGCATATTACGTTATATCATAATGTATCTTCAATGATACACTGCATATTACGTTATATTATAAGATGTTTTCAATGATAAACTACTATATATTATAAGGTATTTTCAATGATGCACTGCATATTACGTTATACTATATGGTATTTTCAATGATACACTACAAATTACGATATATTATAAGGTATTTTCAATGATACACTGCATATTACGTTGTATTATAAAGTATTTTCATTGATAGACTAGAATTACCATATATTCTAAGGTATTTTCAATGATACACTGCATATTACGTTTTATTATAAGGTATTTTCAATGATACACAGCATATTACGTTTTATTATAAGGTATTTTTCATGATACACTGCATATTACGTTATATCATAAGGTATTTTCAATGATACACTGCATATTACGTTATATTATAAGGTATTTTCAATGATACACTGCATATTACGTTTTATTATAAGGTATTTTCAATGATACACTGCATATTACATTATATTATTAGGTATTTTCAATGATACACTAATAAATTACGATATATTATAAGGTATTTTCGATGATACACTGCATATTACGATATATTAGAAGGTATTTTGATTGATACAGTTCAAATTACCATATATTATAAGGTATTTTCAATGATATACTGCATATTACGTTATATCATAATGTATCTTCAATGATACACTGCATATTACGTTATATTATAAGATGTTTTCAATGATAAACTACTATATATTATAAGGTATTTTCAATGATGCACTGCATATTACGTTATACTATATGGTATTTTCAATGATACACTACAAATTACGATATATTATAAGGTATTCTCAATGATACACTGCATATTACGTTGTATTATAAGGTATTTTCATTGATAGACTAGAATTACCATATATTCCAAGGTATTTTCAATGATACACTGCATATTACGTTTTATTATAAGGTATTTTCAATGATACACGGCATATTACGTTATATTATATGGTATTTTCAATGATACACTTCATATTACGTTATATTATAAGGTATTTACAATGATACACTGCATATTACGTTATATCATAAGGTATTTTCAATGATACACTGCATATTACGTTGTATTATAAGGTATTTTCATTGATACACTACAAATTACCATATATTATAAGGTATTTTCATTGATACACTACAAATTACCATATATTATAAGGTATTTTCAATGATACACTGCATATTACATTATATCATAAGGTATTTTCAATGATACACTGCATATTACGTTATATTATAAGGTATTTACAATGATACACTGCATATTACGTTGTATTATAAGGTATGTTCATTGATACACTACAAATTACCATATATTATAAGGTATTTTCAATGATACACTGCATATTACATTATATCATAAGGTATTTTCAATGATACACAGCATATTACGTTTTATTATAAGGTATTTTCAATGATACACTGCATATTACGTTATATTATAAGGTATTTTCAATGATACACTGCATATTACGTTATATTATAAGGTATTTTCAATGATACACTGCATATTACATTATATTATTAGGTATTTTCAATGATACACTAAAAAATTACGATATATTATAAGGTATTTTCGATGATACACTGCATATTACGATATATTAGAAGGTATTTTGATTGATACAGTTCAAATTACCATATATTATAAGGTATTTTCAATGATATACTGCATATTACGTTATATCATAATGTATCTTCAATGATACACTGCATATTACGTTATATTATAAGATGTTTTCAATGATAAACTACTATATATTATAAGGTATTTTCAATGATGCACTGCATATTACGTTATACTATATGGTATTTTCAATAATACACTACAAATTACGATATATTATAAGGTATTTTCAATGATACACTGCATATTACGTTGTATTATAAGGTATTTTCATTGATAGACTAGAATTACCATATATTCTAAGGTATTTTCAATGATACACTGCATATTACGTTTTATTATAAGGTATTTTCAATGATACACTGCATATTACGTTATATTATAAGGTATTTTCAATGATACACTGCATATTACGTTATATTATAAGGTATTTTCAATGATACAGTGCATATTACGTTTTATTATAAGGTATTTTCAATGATAAACTGCATATTACGTTGTATTATAAGGTATTTTCATTGATAGACTAGAATTACCATATATTCTAAGGTATTTTCAATGATACACTGCATATTACGTTATATTATAAGGTATTTTCAATGATACAGTGCATATTACGTTATATTATATGGTATTTTCAATGATACACTGCATATTACGTTATATTATAACGTATTTTCAATGATAAACTACATATTACGATATATTATATGGTATTTTCAATGATGCACTGCATATTACGTTATACTATATGGTATTTTCAATGATACACTACAAATTACGATATATTATAAGGTATTTTCAATGATACACTGCATATTACGTTGTATTATAAGGTATTTTCATTGATAGACTAGAATTACCATATATTCCAAGGTATTTTCAATGATACACTGCATATTACGTTTTATTATAAGGTATTTTCAATGATACACGTCATATTACGTTATATTATATGGTATTTTCAATGATACACTGCATATTACGTTATATTATAACGTATTTTCAATGATAAACTACATATTACGATATATTATATGGTATTTTCAATGATACACTGCATATTACGTTATATCATAATGTATCTTCAATGATACACTGCATATTACGTTATATTATAAGATGTTTTCAATGATAAACTACTATATATTATAAGGTATTTTCAATGATGCACTGCATATTACGTTATACTATATGGTATTTTCAATGATACACTACAAATTACGATATATTATAAGGTATTTTCAATGATACACTGCATATTACGTTGTATTATAAAGTATTTTCATTGATAGACTAGAATTACCATATATTCTAAGGTATTTTCAATGATACACTGCATATTACATTTTATTATAAGGTATTTTCAATGATACACAGCATATTACGTTTTATTATAAGGTATTTTCAATGATACACTGCATATTACGTTATATCATAAGGTATTTTCAATGATACACTGCATATTACGTTATATTATAAGGTATTTTCAATGATACACTGCATATTACGTTTTATTATAAGGTATTTTCAATGATACACTGCATATTACATTATATTATTAGGTATTTTCAATGATACACTAAAAAATTACGATATATTATAAGGTATTTTCGATGATACACTGCATATTACGATATATTAGAAGGTATTTTGATTGATACAGTTCAAATTACCATATATTATAAGGTATTTTCAATGATATACTGCATATTACGTTATATCATAATGTATCTTCAATGATACACTGCATATTACGTTATATTATAAGATGTTTTCAATGATAAACTACTATATATTATAAGGTATTTTCAATGATGCACTGCATATTACGTTATACTATATGGTATTTTCAATGATACACTACAAATTACGATATATTATAAGGTATTTTCAATGATACACTGCATATTACGTTGTATTATAAGGTATTTTCATTGATAGACTAGAATTACCATATATTCTAAGGTATTTTCAATGATACACTGCATATTACGTTATATTATAACGTATTTTCAATGATACACTAAAAAATTACAATATATTATAAGGTATTTTCGATGATACACTGCATATTACGATATATTAGAAGGTATTTTGATTGATACAGTTCAAATTACCATATATTATAAGGTATTTTCAATGATATACTGCATATTACGTTATATCATAATGTATCTTCAATGATACACTGCATATTACGTTATATTATAAGATGTTTTCAATGATAAACTACTATATATTATAAGGTATTTTCAATGATGCACTGCATATTACGTTATACTATATGGTATTTTCAATGATACACTACAAATTACGATATATTATAAGGTATTTTCAATGATACACTGCATATTACGTTGTATTATAAGGTATTTTCATTGATAGACTAGAATTACCATATATTATAAGGTATTTTCAATGATACACTGCATATTACGTTGTATTATAAGGTATTTTCATTGATAGACTAGAATTACCATATATTCTAAGGTATTTTCAATGATACACTGCATATTACGTTTTATTATAAGGTATTTTCAATGATACACTGCATATTACGTTATGTTATAAGGTATTTTCAATGATACACTGCATATTACGTTATATTATAAGGTATTTTCAATGATACAGTGCATATTATGTTTTATTATAAGGTATTTTCAATGATACACTGCATATTACGTTGTATTATAAGGTATTTTCATTGATAGACTAGAATTACCATATATTCTAAGGTATTTTCAATGATACACTGCATATTACGTTTTATTATAAGGTATTTTCAATGATACAGTGCATATTACGTTATATTATAAGGTATTTTCAATGATGCACTGCATATTACGTTATACTATATGGTATTTTCAATGATACACTACAAATTACGATATATTATAAGGTATTCTCAATGATACACTGCATATTACGTTGTATTATAAGGTATTTTCATTGATAGACTAGAATTACCATATATTCCAAGGTATTTTCAATGATACACTGCATATTACGTTTTATTATAAGGTATTTTCAATGATACACGGCATATTACGTTATATTATATGGTATTTTCAATGATACACTTCATATTACGTTATATTATAAGGTATTTACAATGATACACTGCATATTACGTTATATTATAAGGTATTTTCAGTGATAGACAGCATATTACGTAATATTATAAGGTATTTTCAGTGATACACTGCATATTGCCTTATATTATAAGGTATTTTCAATGGTACACTGCATATTAGGTTATATTATAAGGTATTTTCAATGATACACTAAATAGTACGTTATATCATAAGGTATTTTCAATGATACACTGCATATTACGTTGTATTATAAGGTATTTTCATTGATACACTACAAATTACCATATATTATAAGGTATTTTCATTGATACACTACAAATTACCATATATTATAAGGTATTTTCAATGATACACTGCATATTACATTATATCATAAGGTATTTTCAATGATACACTGCATATTACGTTATATTATAAGGTATTTACAATGATACACTGCATATTACGTTGTATTATAAGGTATGTTCATTGATACACTACAAATTACCATATATTATAAGGTATTTTCAATGATACACTGCATATTACATTATATCATAAGGTATTTTCAATGATACACAGCATATTACGTTTTATTATAAGGTATTTTCAATGATACACTGCATATTACGTTATATTATAAGGTATTTTCAATGATACACTGCATATTACGTTTTATTATAAGGTATTTTCAATGATACACTGCATATTACATTATATTATTAGGTATTTTCAATGATACACTAAAAAATTACGATATATTATAAGGTATTTTCGATGATACACTGCATATTACGATATATTAGAAGGTATTTTGATTGATACAGTTCAAATTACCATATATTATAAGGTATTTTCAATGATATACTGCATATTACGTTATATCATAATGTATCTTCAATGATACACTGCATATTACGTTATATTATAAGATGTTTTCAATGATAAACTACTATATATTATAAGGTATTTTCAATGATGCACTGCATATTACGTTATACTATATGGTATTTTCAATGATACACTACAAATTACGATATATTATAAGGTATTTTCAATGATACACTGCATATTACGTTGTATTATAAGGTATTTTCATTGATAGACTAGAATTACCATATATTCTAAGGTATTTTCAATGATACACTGCATATTACGTTTTATTATAAGGTATTTTCAATGATACACTGCATATTACGTTATATTATAAGGTATTTTCAATGATACACTGCATATTACGTTATATTATAAGGTATTTTCAATGATACAGTGCATATTACGTTTTATTATAAGGTATTTTCAATGATAAACTGCATATTACGTTGTATTATAAGGTATTTTCATTGATAGACTAGAATTACCATATATTCTAAGGTATTTTCAATGATACACTGCATATTACGTTTTATTATAAGGTATTTTCAATGATACACTGCATATTACGTTATATCATAAAGCATTTTCAATGATACACTGCATATTACGTTATATTATAAGGTATTTTCAATGATACAGTGCATATTACGTTATATTATATGGTATTTTCAATGATACACTGCATATTACGTTATATTATAACGTATTTTCAATGATAAACTACATATTACGATATATTATATGGTATTTTCAATGATGCACTGCATATTACGTTATACTATATGGTATTTTCAATGATACACTACAAATTACGATATATTATAAGGTATTTTCAATGATACACTGCATATTACGTTGTATTATAAGGTATTTTCATTGATAGACTAGAATTACCATATATTCCAAGGTATTTTCAATGATACACTGCATATTACGTTTTATTATAAGGTATTTTCAATGATACACGTCATATTACGTTATATTATATGGTATTTTCAATGATACACTGCATATTACGTTATATTATAACGTATTTTCAATGATAAACTACATATTACGATATATTATATGGTATTTTCAATGATACACTGCATATTACGTTATATCATAATGTATCTTCAATGATACACTGCATATTACGTTATATTATAAGATGTTTTCAATGATAAACTACTATATATTATAAGGTATTTTCAATGATGCACTGCATATTACGTTATACTATATGGTATTTTCAATGATACACTACAAATTACGATATATTATAAGGTATTTTCAATGATACACTGCATATTACGTTGTATTATAAAGTATTTTCATTGATAGACTAGAATTACCATATATTCTAAGGTATTTTCAATGATACACTGCATATTACGTTTTATTATAAGGTATTTTCAATGATACACAGCATATTACGTTTTATTATAAGGTATTTTCAATGATACACTGCATATTACGTTATATCATAAGGTATTTTCAATGATACACTGCATATTACGTTATATTATAAGGTATTTTCAATGATACACTGCATATTACGTTTTATTATAAGGTATTTTCAATGATACACTGCATATTACATTATATTATTAGGTATTTTCAATGATACACTAAAAAATTACGATATATTATAAGGTATTTTCGATGATACACTGCATATTACGATATATTAGAAGGTATTTTGATTGATACAGTTCAAATTACCATATATTATAAGGTATTTTCAATGATATACTGCATATTACGTTATATCACAATGTATCTTCAATGATACACTGCATATTACGTTATATTATAAGATGTTTTCAATGATAAACTACTATATATTATAAGGTATTTTCAATGATGCACTGCATATTACGTTATACTATATGGTATTTTCAATGATACACTACAAATTACGATATATTATAAGGTATTTTCAATGATACACTGCATATTACGTTGTATTATAAGGTATTTTCATTGATAGACTAGAATTACCATATATTCTAAGGTATTTTCAATGATACACTGCATATTACGTTATATTATAAGGTATTTTCAATGATACAGTGCATATTACGTTATATTATATGGTATTTTCAATGATACACTGCATATTACGTTATATTATAACGTATTTTCAATGATAAACTACATATTACGATAAATTATATGGTATTTTCAATGATGCACTGCATATTACGTTATACTATATGGTATTTTCAATGATACACTACAAATTACGATATATTATAAGGTATTTTCAATGATACACTGCATATTACGTTGTATTATAAGGTATTTTCATTGATAGACTAGAATTACCATATATTCCAAGGTATTTTCAATGATACACTGCATATTACGTTTTATTATAAGGTATTTTCAATGATACACGTCATATTACGTTATATTATATGGTATTTTCAATGATACACTGCATATTACGTTATATTATAACGTATTTTCAATGATAAACTACATATTACGATATATTATATGGTATTTTCAATGATACACTGCATATTACGTTATATCATAATGTATCTTCAATGATACACTGCATATTACGTTATATTATAAGATGTTTTCAATGATAAACTACTATATATTATAAGGTATTTTCAATGATGCACTGCATATTACGTTATACTATATGGTATTTTCAATGATACACTACAAATTACGATATATTATAAGGTATTTTCAATGATACACTGCATATTACGTTGTATTATAAAGTATTTTCATTGATAGACTAGAATTACCATATATTCTAAGGTATTTTCAATGATACACTGCATATTACGTTTTATTATAAGGTATTTTCAATGATACACAGCATATTACGTTTTATTATAAGGTATTTTCAATGATACACTGCATATTACGTTATATCATAAGGTATTTTCAATGATACACTGCATATTACGTTATATTATAAGGTATTTTCAATGATACACTGCATATTACGTTTTATTATAAGGTATTTTCAATGATACACTGCATATTACATTATATTATTAGGTATTTTCAATGATACACTAATAAATTACGATATATTATAAGGTATTTTCGATGATACACTGCATATTACGATATATTAGAAGGTATTTTGATTGATACAGTTCAAATTACCATATATTATAAGGTATTTTCAATGATATACTGCATATTACGTTATATCATAATGTATCTTCAATGATACACTGCATATTACGTTATATTATAAGATGTTTTCAATGATAAACTACTATATATTATAAGGTATTTTCAATGATGCACTGCATATTACGTTATACTATATGGTATTTTCAATGATACACTACAAATTACGATATATTATAAGGTATTCTCAATGATACACTGCATATTACGTTGTATTATAAGGTATTTTCATTGATAGACTAGAATTACCATATATTCCAAGGTATTTTCAATGATACACTGCATATTACGTTTTATTATAAGGTATTTTCAATGATACACGGCATATTACGTTATATTATATGGTATTTTCAATGATACACTTCATATTACGTTATATTATAAGGTATTTACAATGATACACTGCATATTACGTTATATCATAAGGTATTTTCAATGATACACTGCATATTACGTTGTATTATAAGGTATTTTCATTGATACACTACAAATTACCATATATTATAAGGTATTTTCATTGATACACTACAAATTACCATATATTATAAGGTATTTTCAATGATACACTGCATATTACATTATATCATAAGGTATTTTCAATGATACACTGCATATTACGTTATATTATAAGGTATTTACAATGATACACTGCATATTACGTTGTATTATAAGGTATGTTCATTGATACACTACAAATTACCATATATTATAAGGTATTTTCAATGATACACTGCATATTACATTATATCATAAGGTATTTTCAATGATACACAGCATATTACGTTTTATTATAAGGTATTTTCAATGATACACTGCATATTACGTTATATTATAAGGTATTTTCAATGATACACTGCATATTACGTTTTATTATAAGGTATTTTCAATGATACACTGCATATTACATTATATTATTAGGTATTTTCAATGATACACTAAAAAATTACGATATATTATAAGGTATTTTCGATGATACACTGCATATTACGATATATTAGAAGGTATTTTGATTGATACAGTTCAAATTACCATATATTATAAGGTATTTTCAATGATATACTGCATATTACGTTATATCATAATGTATCTTCAATGATACACTGCATATTACGTTATATTATAAGATGTTTTCAATGATAAACTACTATATATTATAAGGTATTTTCAATGATGCACTGCATATTACGTTATACTATATGGTATTTTCAATAATACACTACAAATTACGATATATTATAAGGTATTTTCAATGATACACTGCATATTACGTTGTATTATAAGGTATTTTCATTGATAGACTAGAATTACCATATATTCTAAGGTATTTTCAATGATACACTGCATATTACGTTTTATTATAAGGTATTTTCAATGATACACTGCATATTACGTTATATTATAAGGTATTTTCAATGATACACTGCATATTACGTTATATTATAAGGTATTTTCAATGATACAGTGCATATTACGTTTTATTATAAGGTATTTTCAATGATAAACTGCATATTACGTTGTATTATAAGGTATTTTCATTGATAGACTAGAATTACCATATATTCTAAGGTATTTTCAATGATACACTGCATATTACGTTATATTATAAGGTATTTTCAATGATACAGTGCATATTACGTTATATTATATGGTATTTTCAATGATGCACTGCATATTACGTTATACTATATGGTATTTTCAATGATACACTACAAATTACGATATATTATAAGGTATTTTCAATGATACACTGCATATTACGTTGTATTATAAGGTATTTTCATTGATAGACTAGAATTACCATATATTCCAAGGTATTTTCAATGATACACTGCATATTACGTTTTATTATAAGGTATTTTCAATGATACACGTCATATTACGTTATATTATATGGTATTTTCAATGATACACTGCATATTACGTTATATTATAACGTATTTTCAATGATAAACTACATATTACGATATATTATATGGTATTTTCAATGATACACTGCATATTACGTTATATCATAATGTATCTTCAATGATACACTGCATATTACGTTATATTATAAGATGTTTTCAATGATAAACTACTATATATTATAAGGTATTTTCAATGATGCACTGCATATTACGTTATACTATATGGTATTTTCAATGATACACTACAAATTACGATATATTATAAGGTATTTTCAATGATACACTGCATATTACGTTGTATTATAAAGTATTTTCATTGATAGACTAGAATTACCATATATTCTAAGGTATTTTCAATGATACACTGCATATTACGTTTTATTATAAGGTATTTTCAATGATACACAGCATATTACGTTTTATTATAAGGTATTTTCAATGATACACTGCATATTACGTTATATCATAAGGTATTTTCAATGATACACTGCATATTACGTTATATTATAAGGTATTTTCAATGATACACTGCATATTACGTTTTATTATAAGGTATTTTCAATGATACACTGCATATTACATTATATTATTAGGTATTTTCAATGATACACTAAAAAATTACGATATATTATAAGGTATTTTCGATGATACACTGCATATTACGATATATTAGAAGGTATTTTGATTGATACAGTTCAAATTACCATATATTATAAGGTATTTTCAATGATATACTGCATATTACGTTATATCATAATGTATCTTCAATGATACACTGCATATTACGTTATATTATAAGATGTTTTCAATGATAAACTACTATATATTATAAGGTATTTTCAATGATGCACTGCATATTACGTTATACTATATGGTATTTTCAATGATACACTACAAATTACGATATATTATAAGGTATTTTCAATGATACACTGCATATTACGTTGTATTATAAGGTATTTTCATTGATAGACTAGAATTACCATATATTCTAAGGTATTTTCAATGATACACTGCATATTACGTTATATTATAAGGTATTTTCAATGATACACTGCATATTACGTTATATTATACGGTATTTTCAATGATACAGTGCATATTACGTTTTATTATAAGGTATTTTCAATGATACACTGCATATTACGTTGTATTATAAGGTATTTTCATTGATAGACTAGAATTACCATATATTCCAAGGTATTTTCAATGATACACTGCATATTACGTTTTATTATAAGGTATTTTCAATGATACACGTCATATTACGTTATATTATATGGTATTTTCAATGATACACTGCATATTACGTTATATTATAACGTATTTTCAATGATAAACTACATATTACGATATATTATATGGTATTTTCAATGATAAACTACATATTACGATATATTATATGGTATTTTCAATGATACACTGCATATTACGTTATATCATAATGTATCTTCAATGATACACTGCATATTACGTTATATTATAAGATGTTTTCAATGATAAACTGCTATATATTATAAGGTATTTTCAATGATGCACTGCATATTACGTTATACTATATGGTATTTTCAATGATACACTTCAAATTACGATATATTATAAGGTATTTTCAATGATACACTGCATATTACGTTGTATTATAAAGTATTTTCATTGATAGACTAGAATTACCATATATTCTAAGGTATTTTCAATGATACACTGCATATTACGTTTTATTATAAGGTATTTTCAATGATACACTGCATATTACGTTATATTATAAGGTATTTTCAATGATACACTGCATATTACGTTTTATTATAAGGTATTTTCAATGATACACTGCATATTACATTATATTATTAGGTATTTTCAATGATACACTAAAAAATTACGATATATTATAAGGTATTTTCGATGATACACTGCATATTACGATATATTAGAAGGTATTTTGATTGATACAGTTCAAATTACCATATATTATAAGGTATTTTCAATGATATACTGCATATTACGTTATATCATAATGTATCTTCAATGATACACTGCATATTACGTTATATTATAAGATGTTTTCAATGATAAACTACTATATATTATAAGGTATTTTCAATGATGCACTGCATATTACGTTATACTATATGGTATTTTCAATGATACACTACAAATTACGATATATTATAAGGTATTTTCAATGATACACTGCATATTACGTTGTATTATAAGGTATTTTCATTGATAGACTAGAATTACCATATATTCTAAGGTATTTTCAATGATACACTGCATATTACGTTATATTATAAGGTATTTTCAATGATACACTGCATATTACGTTATATTATACGGTATTTTCAATGATACAGTGCATATTACGTTTTATTATAAGGTATTTTCAATGATACACTGCATATTACGTTGTATTATAAGGTATTTTCATTGATAGACTAGAATTACCATATATTCCAAGGTATTTTCAATGATACACTGCATATTACGTTTTATTATAAGGTATTTTCAATGATACACGTCATATTACGTTATATTATATGGTATTTTCAATGATACACTGCATATTACGTTATATTATAACGTATTTTCAATGATGAACTACATATTACGATATATTATATGGTATTTTCAATGATAAACTACATATTACGATATATTATATGGTATTTTCAATGATACACTGCATATTACGTTATATCATAATGTATCTTCAATGATACACTGCATATTACGTTATATTATAAGATGTTTTCAATGATAAACTGCTATATATTATAAGGTATTTTCAATGATGCACTGCATATTACGTTATACTATATGGTATTTTCAATGATACACTTCAAATTACGATATATTATAAGGTATTTTCAATGATACACTGCATATTACGTTGTATTATAAAGTATTTTCATTGATAGACTAGAATTACCATATATTCTAAGGTATTTTCAATGATACACTGCATATTACGTTTTATTATAAGGTATTTTCAATGATACACTGCATATTACGTTATATTATAAGGTATTTTCAATGATACACTACATATTACGTTATATTATAAGGTATTTTCAATGATGCACTGCATATTACGTTATACTATATGGTATTTTCAATGATACACTACAAATTACGATATATTATAAGGTATTTTCAATGATACACTGCATATTACGTTGTATTATAAGGTATTTTCATTGATACACTACAAATTACCATATATTATAAGGTATTTTCATTGATACACTACAAATTACCATATATTATAAGGTATTTTCAATGATACACTGCATATTACATTATATCATAAGGTATTTTCAATGATACACTGCATATTACGTTATATTATAAGGTATTTACAATGATACACTGCATATTACGTTGTATTATAAGGTATTTTCATTGATACACTACAAATTACCATATATTATAAGGTATTTTCAATGATACACTGCATATTACATTATATCATGAGGTATTTTCAATGATACACAGCATATTACGTTTTATTATAAGGTATTTTCAATGATACACTGCATATTACGTTATATTATAAGGTATTTTCAATGATACACTGCATATTACGTTTTATTATAAGGTATTTTCAATGATACACTGCATATTACATTATATTATTAGGTATTTTCAATGATACACTAAAAAATTACGATATATTATAAGGTATTTTCGATGATACACTGCATATTACGATATATTAGAAGGTATTTTGATTGATACAGTTCAAATTACGTTATATTATAAGGTATTTTCAATGATGCACTGCATATTACGTTATACTATATGGTATTTTCAATGATACACTACAAATTACGATATATTATAAGGTAATTTCAATGATACACTGCATATTACGTTGTATTATAAGGTATTTTCATTGATACACTACAAATTACCATATATTATAAGGTATTTTCATTGATACACTACAAATTGCCATATATTATAAGGTATTTTCAATGATACACTGCATATTACATTATATCATAAGGTATTTTCAATGATACACTGCATATTACGTTATATTATAAGGTATTTACAATGATACACTGCATATTACGTTGTATTATAAGGTATTTTCATTGATACACTACAAATTACCATATATTATAAGGTATTTTCAATGATACACTGCATATTACATTATATCATGAGGTATTTTCAATGATACACAGCATATTACGTTTTATTATAAGGTATTTTCAATGATACACTGCATATTACGTTATATTATAAGGTATTTTCAATGATACACTGTATATTACGTTTTATTATAAGGTATTTTCAATGATACACTGCATATTACATTATATTATTAGGTATTTTCAATGATACACTAAAAAATTACGATATATTATAAGGTATTTTCGATGATACACTGCATATTACGATATATTAGAAGGTATTTTGATTGATACAGTTCAAATTACCATATATAATAAAGTATTTTCAATGATACACTGCATATTACGTTGTATTATAAGGTATTTTCATTGATAGACTAGAATTACCATATATTCCAAGGTATTTTCAATGATACACTGCATATTACGTTTTATTATAAGGTATTTTCAATGATACACGTCATATTACGTTATATTATATGGTATTTTCAATGATACACTGCATATTACGTTATATTATAACGTATTTTCAATGATAAACTACATATTACGATATATTATATGGTATTTTCAATGATACACTGCATATTACGTTATATCATAATGTATCTTCAATGATACACTGCATATTACGTTATATTATAAGATGTTTTCAATGATAAACTACTATATATTATAAGGTATTTTCAATGATGCACTGCATATTACGTTATACTATATGGTATTTTCAATGATACACTACAAATTACGATATATTATAAGGTATTTTCAATGATACACTGTATATTACGTTGTATTATAAAGTATTTTCATTGATAGACTAGAATTACCATATATTCTAAGGTATTTTCAATGATACACTGCATATTACGTTTTATTATAAGGTATTTTCAATGATACACTACATATTACGTTATATTATAAGGTATTTTCAATGATGCACTGCATATTACGTTATACTATATGGTATTTTCAATGATACACTACAAATTACGATATATTATAAGGTATTTTCAATGATACACTGCATATTACGTTGTATTATAAGGTATTTTCATTGATACACTACAAATTACCATATATTATAAGGTATTTTCATTGATACACTACAAATTACCATATATTATAAGGTATTTTCAATGATACACTGCATATTACATTATATCATAAGGTATTTTCAATGATACACTGCATATTACGTTATATTATAAGGTACTAGCTTTCCCCCGCCACGCGTTGCTGTGGCTCAGTATTTTTTAAAAGCATGTTTTTACCTGTCACTTTTCCCCTCTCTTCCCCTTTCCACAAGTTCCCCCTCTCTCTCCCTCTCCCTCCCTCTCTCTCACTCCCTCGCTCTGTCAAATTGAATACAGGTGCAACCAGTTTATAAACAGTAACGTGCCCAAAGTGGGCGAAAAAGTTATCTGTGATCAGTAATGACGTCACAACTTATGAACAAATTGACTTTTTCGAATGCGGTTTGCTCTAAAACCTTCTCGAAGAAACTCCGCCTCTAATGGTTCAAACCCCAGCTTTCTACGTTCAGCCGTTCTCAGTTGATGTCGTCACACACAGACAGACGGACACGATTTTATTATACCGGGTGTTCATTTGAAAACTTTCCAGCCGAATATCTCGAAAAATATGAAAGATATTAAAAAAGTGTGCAACACGTATCCAAGAATTTCAAGAGGGAAAGGGGGGGCAGTATCAGTTTTTTATTTGGGTGGCGTGTTCAAGGTCATTTTAAGGTCAACTTTGTTTTTTCAAATGGAAACCTATATTTTTTATTATGGGATCTTATTGTACGTAAAAAGACCAATAATTTTCGTAGGATACTTTTTTTTATCCGCTCACTTTTTACCCATTTGAAAAAACAAAGTTGACCTTCAAATGACCTTGAAAACGCCACCCAAATTTAGATTTTGGTCATTAAACAATTTAAACTAATGCTAACATTTAGCGTAAGGCGAGTGGATAAACAATATTTTTGGTTTTTTGATTTGGTGTATATATGTATAGACATTTTGGAGTTCCTACTCTGGAGCAAGCGACATATAGTTGGCCATGCGAAAAACATGGATTTTCTAAATTTAATCCGACAACGCGCAGTGACTGCCCTTGAGCTTTGTTGATTGTCATCGCGAAAGCAAGACGCACAGGAAACTGCAGTCGTTTGAATGTGAAGGGCAAATCAGTGGGAATCATTGGAATGCGTGGAATAAGCACATCTCCTTTACATTTGCCGTTAATTATTGTTGCTTCAATCACATTCGGCATCAGTTTTTTCACTGAAAGTCTAGTTCCGTTGCACAACTTTGGCGTGTTGAGATTCCGAAGGAGCAGTATTGGTGAACCAACTTTCAACGTTAATGTGTGTGGTGGCATTCCAGCAGGCTCCAATGAATTCAGAAATTCTATTGGATAATTTACCGCTTGATCCTCTTCTGTAACTGTATCGATGGATTTATATTTGGTAACCACACCAGGAATTTTCAATTGAATCCTGTTATTGATTCGATTAACGTCATCATTTTTTGGAGCTAAAATAGCTCTCTCGGATAGCCAATTGTGATTCCTGAAGTTGTTAACGATGTTCGGAAAAACCTTCATTTCAAGATCTTCAATTGATGATTGAAGTTGACAGAAGTTTTGTGGGAACGATATCTCCTGTGTTTCAGGAATAACCGGAAGTTTGCCATTGCCCATATCTAAAAGTTGCTTGACGAATATTTGTGCAGAAATATCATTTCCAAGTAAATGCACACGCATATTGGTTGAAAGTGTAATTTTCTTCACATGTCTCCAAAGAGCCGAATTCTTCAGGCATGCGTTCAGCTCGTCTGCTGGTGTCGATCTTAGAATGACGGGCAAAGTTTGACGGAAATCATCGGCGAGCAATATCAGAGCTCCGCCCATTTGATGTTGATCGCTTCGAAAATCTCGTAGAGTACGATCAAGTGCTTCAAGTCCTTTCTTATGTATCATGGTACATTCATCCCAAATAATGATTTTGCATTTTTTCAATACAGTTGCCATTCCAGATGTTTTTCCAATGTTACAAAGCGGATCTGTAGCAAGATTTAGATTTAATGGCAGCTTGAAAGCCGAATGCGCCGTGCGTCCTCCATCAAGTAGTGTTGCTGCAATCCCCGATGATGCTACAGCCACAGCAATCTCATTCTTCATTCGAATTTCGGCGAGTATTAAATTGAGTAGAAATGTTTTTCCTGTGCCTCCTGGTGCATCAAGAAAAAGGAGTCCACCATTTCCGCCTCGTACATACTCCATAACTGTATCGTACGCGAGTCGTTGATCATGTGTTAAGAGCCTTTTCTGAGCCTCAACATAAACTTGTAGCGCATCGACATCATATTGTTTTTCTCGCAATACGTCTCTATCAACAACATCGTTTCTGTTACGGTCCGGTGTAAATAGCCCAAGCTGATTAAGAAGTTTGTTGTTAATCGACAAACACATATCCTCAAGCAATATCAAGGCTTCATTATAAATATCTTCCGAATATTGTACATCCAGGCCGGGGTTGTCTCTGCGTTCTCGGAGAAGTATGTCTTCGCTCATATTTTCTTTGTGTTTTTCCCATAGATCTTTCGGATCAGATGGCGCACAGGTTGTCAAGATTATGGCGAACAGATTTCGTATTTGGTGAGCATGACGTGTTTCAGATGCTTCTGTCAATGTGTTGTCCCAATGTTGATCATTTTCAAGCAAACCAAGTTTGAAACATGTTTCTCTGTATGTCTGGCATACTTGACCATCGATGGTTTTGACTGCTTGAAACGATGTTGGTCCTTTGACCACGTGAAGCAGCATTCGCAAATAGTAGCATTCACTATTATTCGGATGAACAGTATATACTCGTCCCAATGTTCCAGAGAAAAATATGCCAGCTATTGAAGAATGCCTGGCGCCTCGTTTTCTTCTGTAAAATTTCTTCGTCGATTGATTCCAAGTGTAATATTGCGGGACTTCATGATATAACAGCGTTTTCGCGAATTCGTCAGCTGCACACAATTGGAAAAAAGCGGTCAACGTTGTGTTTGGTGGATCTGCAGCTCTGTGGAGTGCATTCACTTCCGTGAAGTAGACTCGTTGACCGTTTTCCAAGTGAACACTGAGATGTACAACAGCAGGAAAGCGTTCATGAATATCGAATCCAAGAATTCGCCATACAGCTTCATTACTACTAATATAACGTCCCATTTGAAATTGTTCTACTTCATTAACGGGAGTATTGGGATTCGCAAGTCCGAAAACTGCCATATCGCTGCCTTTATTCACATATTTACATATGTATTTAATTGATTTAACTGAATTGCAGACTTCCACGTTGATATGCGCATTGAATGATTTGGAAAGAATAGGAGAATAGGGCACAATCCACTGGTTATCAATTTCGAAATAAACGTTATTGATTTTGATAGTTGTTGTGTGTCCTCCATCATCTGGTTTTCGTCGTCTGTACAGCGGATAACCATCGCCACCAGTCTGTGTTTCTTGTATAATTTGACGTGGATACTTTTTAGTGCATTTTCCATCTTTCATGCATGGTGAATGTGGGTTGTATAGTCCACATGGTCCGTGAATCATATGTTTTTTGACAATTTCAAATAATTCTGGATCTTCTTCTGGATCGGGCAGTTCAGCATTAATAATATCGTCAATTTGAGTTCGAGCAATTCTTTCAACCAACCAAATTAAGATATGGGCATGTGGTAGACCTCTTTTCTGCCATTCAATCGAATACATCCAGCAGCGAGTTTCTCCGTATATATGATTCTTAGTGATGAGATCCATAAAACGTATTAATTTTTGTTTGAAAACTCTCGCTGTGAGGTCATGCCGATGGAATGGTTGCTGACCAAGTAAAAGTAAATCTTTGATTTCAGTCCAAGATGGATTGCATGTGAACGTGATAAAAAGATCTGGACGTCCGTATTTGCGAACATATGTTAGAGCATCCTGAGTATATTCTTGCATATGTCTTGGACTTCCAGTATACGAAGCTGGAAGTATAACCATTTGTCCAATGTTAGCAACTGTTCCATTATTCGCAATTGCATCTCGCAAATGAATGTAATCTTCGACTCGAAGCTTCGATTGATTGTAACGAATGTAATTGAGTCGTTCACTTTCAACTTTAGCGTACATATCAACGATGAATTGTTGGAAAAGTTGACGACACTTCAGAATATGGTTACATTGTTGGGAACGAATCATGATTCGGTATGCATAAAAATCCATACAACTGACTCTTTTCGTTGTCGCAGCACCTGTGATGGGATTAGTTTGATAAACTTCGAAATGATATCCGTCTTCTCCTCGCGGAAACAGTATTGGATATTGAAGAGCATCGTACGATCGGTGTGTTTCAGCAACACGTTGCTTGGTTTGATCTCGTCTGCTGATAACAATATCTCGGCGGGTAATCTCTGTTCCGACAATTACAGCTGCTACTTCAGTGGCCGTTGGAGCATTGAAACGTCTTTCATGCTCATTCAATGGCGTTTTGTCTGCCCTGATAATGACTTTTAAATCATCCGCTCTCACATCCTCTAATGCGGATTTGAAATCTCGGACCAAACAGTTATGTTCGTGGAATAATGCTCGTAATTTAGCAATAATTCTTCGATCTGTTACTGCACTAAATGTGCATCGTCGATCAACCTCTTCCTCGACATTGTCCATGAAATAAATTTGCAAAAACTGTGGATCTTCATCGGTTACTGGAAGAAGTGAACCAATTTGATGATACACTTGTCCTTGGACTTTGAATGTGGGCATGAAATTACCATATCTCACAATATTCGTTGCTCCAAACGATGTCATTTGAAAGCATGAGTTGTATTTACGAATATGCTGTAGAAAGTGTTTGGACTCCCGAGTAACTCCAGCCACATAAGTTAAAAGTGGTTCTGGTACCTCAGCCAGTGGTGGCAAGTTGATTTTGCCATTAGAGCAACACATGCCAGGCGATTCTTTCTGAAACTTCAAAGCGCGACAATGAAAGCACAAATTAGTCATTGGTCCGATGGCAACATCGTGATGCATTCTGTAATCAAAGTTTTTATTGTAATTGAACGCCGCTTTCTTGAGATCGATTCTCGTTCTTGATCGACTCTGCCGTAAGCGTTGACCTTGACGTCGTGTATCTCGCTCTTCAGATGTTTCAGCAGCTCTTGATGTAGAAGCTCGCACTCGTAGGATTTCAACTCGTGCGACTCGCTCTTCTAATGTTTCAACAGCTCTTTAGATGTTTCAGCAGCTCTACTGGCTGACACTTGCCGCGTATGTCTGGTACTTCTTCCAATGTTTGATTTTTTGGGGGTTGATCGATTCTGCCGTAAGCGTTGACCTTCACGTCGTGTATCTCGCTCTTCAAATGTTTCAACAGCTCTTGTTGTAGAAGCTCGCACTCGTAGGTTTTCAACTCGTGCCACTCGCTCTTCAGATGTTTCAGCAGCTCTACTGGATGACACTTGCCGCGTATGTCTGGTTCTTCTACCAATGTTTGATTTTTTGGAGGGCATTTCAAACATTAAAACATTAAAAATCATAAATTATTCTGTTTTCTCGTCAATATGATGGTGAGTTACAACAAAGTGGATAGCGGGAAAATATTTCTCGTGCTCAATACCTATGTATACCAATTTTCATAGAAATAGATTCAACGGTATAGAAGTTGATGTATTGCAGCGCCATCTACAACGGCGAGGTGTGGATAGCTGGAAAATATTCCTCGTGCTCAAATACCTATGTATACCAATTTTCATAGAGATAGGTTCAACGGTATATAATTTGATGTATTGCAGCGCCATCTACAGCGGCGAGATAAAAAAAATTGAACAGCGTAAAAACCTTCTCCCCGAAAAAACACATATACGTACCAAGTTTCATGTTGATCGGTCAAACAGTTTCGAAGTCTATTAATCATATACATATATATCTTTACAAACATCCATTTTTATATATATAATTGTGTTTTGTCGTCAATATGATGGCGAGTTACAACAAAGTGGATAGCTGGAAAATATTCCTCGTGCTCAAATACCTATGTATACCAATTTTCATAGAGATAGGTTCAACGGTATATAATTTGATGTATTGCAGCGCCATCTACAGCGGCGAGATAAAAAAAATTGAACAGCGTAAAAACCTTCTCCCCGAAAAAACACATATACGTACCAAGTTTCATGTTGATCGGTCAAACAGTTTCGAAGTCTATTAATCATATACATATATATCTTTACAAACATCCATTTTTATATATATAATTGTGTTTTGTCGTCAATATGATGGCGAGTTACAACAAAGTGGATAGCTGGAAAATATTCCTCGTGCTCAAATACCTATGTATACCAATTTTCATAGCGATAGGTTCAACGGTATATAATTTGATGTATTGCAGCGCCATCTACAGCGGCGAGATAAAAAAAATTGAACAGCGTAAAAACCTTCTCCCCGAAAAAACACATATACGTGCCAAGTTTCATGTTGATCGGTCAAACAGTTTCGAAGTCTATTAATCATATACATATATATCTTTACAAACATCCATTTTTATATATATAGATTGTGTTTTGTCGTCAATATGATGGCGAGTTACAACAAAGTGGATAGCTGGAAAATATTCCTCGTGCTCAAATACCTATGTATACCAATTAACATAGCGATAGGTTCAACGGTATATAATTTGATGTATTGCAGCGCCATCTACAGCGGCGAGATAAAAAAAATTGAACAGCGTAAAAACCTTCTCCCCGAAAAAACACATATACGTGCCAAGTTTCATGTTGATCGGTTAAACAGTTTCGAAGTCTATTAATCATATACATATATATCTTTACAAACATCCATTTTTATATATATAGATTGTGTTTTGTCGTCAATATGATGGCGAGTTACAACAAAGTGGATAGCTGGAAAATATTCCTCGTGCTCAAATACCTATGTATACCAATTTTCATAGCGATAGGTTCAACGGTATATAATTTGATGTATTGCAGCGCCATCTACAGCGGCGAGATAAAAAAAATTGAACAGCGTAAAAACCTTCTCCCCGAAAAAACACATATACGTGCCAAGTTTCATGTTGATCGGTTAAACAGTTTCGAAGTTTCTTAATCATATATATACAAACATCCATTTTTATATATATAGATTTACAATGATACACTGCATATTACGTTGTATTATAAGGTATTTTCATTGATACACTACAAATTACCATATATTATAAGGTATTTTCAATGATACACTGCATATTACATTATATCATAAGGTATTTTCAATGATACACAGCATATTACGTTTTATTATAAGGTATTTTCAATGATACACTGCATATTACGTTATATTATAAGGTATTTTCAATGATACACTGCATATTACGTTTTATTATAAGGTATTTTCAATGATACACTGCATATTACATTATATTATTAGGTATTTTCAATGATACACTAAAAAATTGCGATATATTATAAGGTATTTTCGATGATACACTGCATATTACGATATATTAGAAGGTATTTTGATTGATACAGTTCAAATTACCATATATAATAAGGTATTTTCAATGATATACTGCATATTACGTTATATCATAATGTATCTTCAATGATACACTGCATATTACGTTATATTATAAGATGTTTTCAATGATAAACTACTATATATTATAAGGTATTTTCAATGATGCACTGCATATTACGTTATACTATATGGTATTTTCAATGATACACTACAAATTACGATATATTATAAGGTATTTTCAATGATACACTGCATATTACGTTGTATTATAAGGTATTTTCATTGATAGACTAGAATTACCATATATTCTAAGGTATTTTCAATGATACACTGCATATTACGTTTTATTATAAGGTATTTTCAATGATACACTGCATATTACGTCATATTATAAGGTATTTTCAATGATACACTGCATATTACGTTATATTATAAGGTATTTTCAATGATACAGTGCATATTACGTTTTATTATAAGGTATTTTCAATGATAAACTGCATATTACGTTGTATTATAAGGTATTTTCATTGATAGACTAGAATTACCATATATTCTAAGGTATTTTCAATGATACACTGCATATTACGTTTTATTATAAGGTATTTTCAATGATACACTGAATATTACGTTATATCATAAAGCATTTTCAATGATACACTGCATATTACGTTATATTATAAGGTATTTTCATTGATACAGTGCATATTACGTTATATTATGTGGTATTTTCAATGATACACTGCATATTACGTTATATCATAACGTATTTTCAATGATAAACTACATATTACGATATATTATATGGTATTTTCAATGATGCACTGCATATTACGTTATACTATATGGTATTTTCAATGATACACTACAAATTACGATATATTATAAGGTATTTTCAATGATACACTACAAATTACGATATATTATAAGGTATTTTCAATGATACCCTGCATATTACGTTAAATTATAAGGTATTTTCAATGATACACTGCATATTACGTGATATTATAAGGTATTTTCAATGATGCACTGCATATTACGTTATACTATAAGGTATTTTCAATGATACACAGAATATTACGTAATATTATAAGGTATTTTCTATGATAAACTACTATATATTATAAGGTATTTTCAATGATACACTACAAATTACGATATATTATAAGGTATTTTCAATGATACACTGCATATTACGTTATATTATAAGGTATTTTCAATGAAAAACTACTATATATTATAAGGTATTTTCAATGATACACTGCATATTACGTTATATTATAAGTATTTTCAATGGTATACTGCATATTACGTTATTTTATAAGGTATTTTTAATGATATATATCATATTACGTTATATTATAAGGTATTTTCAATGACAGACTGCATATTACATTATTTTATAATGTATTTTCAATGGTAGACTGCATATTACGTTATATTATAAGGTATTTTCAATGATACACCGCATATTACGTTATATTATAAGGTATTTTCAATGATACACTGCATATTACGTTATATTATAAGGTATTTACAATGATACACTGCATATTACGTTATATGATAAGGTATTTTCAATGATACACTGCATATTACGTTATATTATAAGGTTTTTTCAATGATGCACTGCATATTACGTTATACTATAAGGTATTTTCAATGATACACTACAAATTACGATATATTATAAGGTATTTTCAATGATACACTGCATATTACGTTATATTATAAGGTATTTTCATTGATAGACTAGAATTACCATATATTCTAAGGTATTTTCAATGATACACTACAAATTACGATATATTATAAGGTATTTTCAATGATACCCTGCATATTAAGTTATATTATAAGGTATTTTCAATGATAAACTG
The DNA here is from genome assembly GCA_916610255.1 of Lasioglossum lativentre. Taxonomy (NCBI): domain Eukaryota; kingdom Metazoa; phylum Arthropoda; class Insecta; order Hymenoptera; family Halictidae; genus Lasioglossum; species Lasioglossum lativentre. The sequence continues at coordinate 166,018 of CAKAJI010000490.1, forward strand.
CTATATATTATAAGGTATGTTCTATGATACACTGCATATTACGTTATATTATAAGGTATTTTCAAAGATACACTACAAATTACGATACATTATAAGGTATTTTCAATGATACACTACAAATTACGATATATTATAAGGTATTTTCAATGATACCCTGCATATTACGTTAAATTATAAGGTATTTTCAATGATACACTGCATATTACGTGATATTATAAGGTATTTTCAATGATGCACTGCATATTACGTTATACTATAAGGTATTTTCAATGATACACAGAATATTACGTAATATTATAAGGTATTTTCAATGATAAACTACTATATATTATAAGGTATTTTCAATGATACACTACAAATTACGATATATTATAAGGTATTTTCAATGATACACTGCATATTACGTTATATTATAAGGTATTTTCAATGAAAAACTACTATATATTATAAGGTATTTTCAATGATACACTGCATATTACGTTATATTATAAGTATTTTCAATGGTATACTGCATATTACGTTATTTTATAAGGTATTTTTAATGATATATATCATATTACGTTATATTATAAGGTATTTTCAATGACAGACTGCATATTACATTATTTTATAATGTATTTTCAATGGTAGACTGCATATTACGTTATATTATAAGGTATTTTCAATGATACACTGCATATTACGTTATATTATAAGGTATTTTCATTGATAGACTAGAATTACCATATATTCTAAGGTATTTTCAATGATACACTACAAATTACGATATATTATAAGGTATTTTCAATGATACCCTGCATATTAAGTTATATTATAAGGTATTTTCAATGATAAACTGCTATATATTATAAGGTATGTTCTATGATACACTGCATATTACGTTATATTATAAGGTATTTTCAAAGATACACTACAAATTACGATACATTATAAGGTATTTTCAATGATACACTGCATATTACGTTATATGAGAAGGTATTTCCATTGATACACTACAAATTACGATATATTATAAGGTATTTTCAATGATACCCGGCATATTTCGTTATATTATAAGGTATTTTCAATGATACACTACAAACTACGATACATTATAAGGTATTTTCAATGATACAATGCATATTACGTTATATGAGTAGGTATTTCCATTGATACACTACAAATTACGATATATTATAAGGTATTTTCAATGATACCCTGCATATTTCGTTATATTATAAGGTATTTTCAATGATACACTGCATATTACGTTATATTATAAGGTATTTTCAATGATACACTACAAATTACGATATATTATAAGGTATTTTCAATGATACCCTGCATATTACGTTAAATTATAAGGTATTTTCAATGATACACTGCATATTACGTGATATTATAAGGTATTTTCAATGATGCACTGCATATTACGTTATACTATAAGGTATTTTCAATGATACACAGAATATTACGTAATATTATAAGGTATTTTCAATGATAAACTACTATATATTATAAGGTATTTTCAATGATACACTACAAATTACGATATATTATAAGGTATTTTCAATGATACACTGCATATTACGTTATATTATAAGGTATTTTCTATGATACACTGCATATTACGTTTTATTATAAGGTATTTTCAATGATACACTACAAATTACGATATATTATAAGGTAGTTTCAATGATACACTGCATATTACGTTATATTATAAGGTTTTTTCAATGATGCACTGCATATTACGTTATACTATAAGGTATTTTCAATGATACACTACAAATTACGATATATTATAAGGTATTTTCAATGATACACTGCATATTACGTTATATTATAAGGTATTTTCATTGATAGACTAGAATTACCATATATTCTAAGGTATTTTCAATGATACACTACAAATTACGATATATTATAAGGTATTTTCAATGATACCCTGCATATTAAGTTATATTATAAGGTATTTTCAATGATAAACTGCTATATATTATAAGGTATGTTCTATGATACACTGCATATTACGTTATATTATAAGGTATTTTCAAAGATACACTACAAATTACGATACATTATAAGGTATTTTCAATGATACACTGCATATTACGTTATATGAGAAGGTATTTCCATTGATACACTACAAATTACGATATATTATAAGGTATTTTCAATGATACCCTGCATATTTCGTTATATTATAAGGTATTTTCAATGATACACTACAAACTACGATACATTATAAGGTATTTTCAATGATACAATGCATATTACGTTATATGAGTAGGTATTTCCATTGATACACTACAAATTACGATATATTATAAGGTATTTTCAATGATACCCTGCATATTTCGTTATATTATAAGGTATTTTCAATGATACACAGAATATTACGTAATATTATAAGGTATTTTCAATGATACACTACAAATTACGATATATTATAAGGTATTTTCAATGATACACTGCATATTACGTTATATTATAAGGTATTTTCATTGATAGACTAGAATTACCATATATTCTAAGGTATTTTCAATGATACACTTCAAATTACGATATATTATAAGGTATTTTCAATGATACACTGCATATTACGTTATACTATAAGGTATTTTCAATGATACAATACAAATTACGATATATTATAAGGTATTTTCAATGATACACTATAATTACGATATATTATAAGGTATTTTCAATGATACCCTGCATATTACGTTATATTATAAGGTATTTTCAATGATACACTGCATATTACGTTATATTATAAGGTATTTTCAATGATACACTACAAATTACGATATATTATAAGGTATTTTCAATGATACCCTGCATATTACGTTAAATTATTAGGTATTTTCAATGATACACTGCATATTACGTGATATTATTAGGTATTTTCAATGATGCACTGCATATTACGTTATACTATAAGGTATTTTCAATGATACAATACAAATTACGATATATTATAAGGTATTTCCAATGATACACTGCATATTACGTTATATTATTAGGTATTTTCATTGCTACACTACAAATTACGATATATTATAAGGTATTTTCAATGATACCCTGCATATTTCGTTATATTATAAGGTATTTTCAATGATACACAGTATATTACGTTATATTATAAGGTATTTTCAATGATACACTGCATATTGCGTTATATTATAAGGTATTTTCAAAGATACACTACAAATTACGATACATTATAAGGTATTTTCAATGATACACTGCATATTACGTTATATGAGAAGGTATTTCCATTGATACACTACAAATTACGATATATTATAAGGTATTTTCAATGATACCCGGCATATTTCGTTATATTATAAGGTATTTTCAATGATACACTACAAACTACGATACATTATAAGGTATTTTCAATGATACAATGCATATTACGTTATATGAGTAGGTATTTCCATTGATACACTACAAATTACGATATATTATAAGGTATTTTCAATGATACCCTGCATATTTCGTTATATTATAAGGTATTTTCAATGATACACTGCATATTACGTTATATTATAAGGTATTTTCAATGATACACTACAAATTACGATATATTATAAGGTATTTTCAATGATACCCTGCATATTACGTTAAATTATAAGGTATTTTCAATGATACACTGCATATTACGTGATATTATAAGGTATTTTCAATGATGCACTGCATATTACGTTATACTATAAGGTATTTTCAATGATACACAGAATATTACGTAATATTATAAGGTATTTTCAATGATAAACTACTATATATTATAAGGTATTTTCAATGATACACTACAAATTACGATATATTATAAGGTATTTTCAATGATACACTGCATATTACGTTATATTATAAGGTATTTTCTATGATACACTGCATATTACGTTTTATTATAAGGTATTTTCAATGATACACTACAAATTACGATATATTATAAGGTATTTTCAATGATACACTGCATATTACGTTATATTATAAGGTTTTTTCAATGATGCACTGCATATTACGTTATACTATAAGGTATTTTCAATGATACACTACAAATTACGATATATTATAAGGTATTTTCAATGATACACTGCATATTACGTTATATTATAAGGTATTTTCATTGATAGACTAGAATTACCATATATTCTAAGGTATTTTCAATGATACACTACAAATTACGATATATTATAAGGTATTTTCAATGATACCCTGCATATTAAGTTATATTATAAGGTATTTTCAATGATAAACTGCTATATATTATAAGGTATGTTCTATGATACACTGCATATTACGTTATATTATAAGGTATTTTCAAAGATACACTACAAATTACGATACATTATAAGGTATTTTCAATGATACACTGCATATTACGTTATATGAGAAGGTATTTCCATTGATACACTACAAATTACGATATATTATAAGGTATTTTCAATGATACCCTGCATATTTCGTTATATTATAAGGTATTTTCAATGATACACTACAAACTACGATACATTATAAGGTATTTTCAATGATACAATGCATATTACGTTATATGAGTAGGTATTTCCATTGATACACTACAAATTACGATATATTATAAGGTATTTTCAATGATACCCTGCATATTTCGTTATATTATAAGGTATTTTCAATGATACACAGAATATTACGTAATATTATAAGGTATTTTCAATGATACACTACAAATTACGATATATTATAAGGTATTTTCAATGATACACTGCATATTACGTTATATTATAAGGTATTTTCATTGATAGACTAGAATTACCATATATTCTAAGGTATTTTCAATGATACACTTCAAATTACGATATATTATAAGGTATTTTCAATGATACACTGCATATTACGTTATACTATAAGGTATTTTCAATGATACAATACAAATTACGATATATTATAAGGTATTTTCAATGATACACTATAATTACGATATATTATAAGGTATTTTCAATGATACCCTGCATATTACGTTATATTATAAGGTATTTTCAATGATACACTGCATATTACGTTATATTATAAGGTATTTTCAATGATACACTACAAATTACGATATATTATAAGGTATTTTCAATGATACCCTGCATATTACGTTAAATTATTAGGTATTTTCAATGATACACTGCATATTACGTGATATTATTAGGTATTTTCAATGATGCACTGCATATTACGTTATACTATAAGGTATTTTCAATGATACAATACAAATTACGATATATTATAAGGTATTTCCAATGATACACTGCATATTACGTTATATTATTAGGTATTTTCATTGCTACACTACAAATTACGATATATTATAAGGTATTTTCAATGATACCCTGCATATTTCGTTATATTATAAGGTATTTTCAATGATACACAGTATATTACGTTATATTATAAGGTATTTTCAATGATACACTGCATATTGCGTTATATTATAAGGTATTTTCAATGATGCACTGCATATTACGTTATACTATAAGGTATTTTCAATGATACAATACAAATTACGATATATTATAAGGTATTTTCAATGATACACTGCATATTACGTTATATTATAAGGTATTTTCATTGCTACACTACAAATTACGATATATTATAAGGTATTTTCAATGATACACAGCATATTACGTTATATTATAAGGTATTTTCAATGAAAAACTACTATATATTATAAGGTATTTTCAATGATACACTGCATATTACGTTATATTATAAGTATTTTCAATGGTATACTGCATATTACGTTATTTTATAAGGTATTTTTAATGATATATATCATATTACGTTATATTATAAGGTATTTTCAATGACAGACTGCATATTACATTATTTTATAATGTATTTTCAATGGTAGACTGCATATTACGTTATATTATAAGGTATTTTCAATGATACACCGCATATTACGTTATATTATAAGGTATTTTCAATGATACACTGCATATTACGTTATATTATAAGGTATTTACAATGATACACTGCATATTACGTTATATGATAAGGTATTTTCAATGATACACTGCATATTACGTTATATTATAAGGTTTTTTCAATGATGCACTGCATATTACGTTATACTATAAGGTATTTTCAATGATACACTACAAATTACGATATATTATAAGGTATTTTCAATGATACACTGCATATTACGTTATATTATAAGGTATTTTCATTGATAGACTAGAATTACCATATATTCTAAGGTATTTTCAATGATACACTACAAATTACGATATATTATAAGGTATTTTCAATGATACCCTGCATATTAAGTTATATTATAAGGTATTTTCAATGATAAACTGCTATATATTATAAGGTATGTTCTATGATACACTGCATATTACGTTATATTATAAGGTATTTTCAAAGATACACTACAAATTACGATACATTATAAGGTATTTTCAATGATACACTACAAATTACGATATATTATAAGGTATTTTCAATGATACCCTGCATATTACGTTAAATTATAAGGTATTTTCAATGATACACTGCATATTACGTGATATTATAAGGTATTTTCAATGATGCACTGCATATTACGTTATACTATAAGGTATTTTCAATGATACACAGAATATTACGTAATATTATAAGGTATTTTCAATGATAAACTACTATATATTATAAGGTATTTTCAATGATACACTACAAATTACGATATATTATAAGGTATTTTCAATGATACACTGCATATTACGTTATATTATAAGGTATTTTCAATGAAAAACTACTATATATTATAAGGTATTTTCAATGATACACTGCATATTACGTTATATTATAAGTATTTTCAATGGTATACTGCATATTACGTTATTTTATAAGGTATTTTTAATGATATATATCATATTACGTTATATTATAAGGTATTTTCAATGACAGACTGCATATTACATTATTTTATAATGTATTTTCAATGGTAGACTGCATATTACGTTATATTATAAGGTATTTTCAATGATACACCGCATATTACGTTATATTATAAGGTATTTTCAATGATACACTGCATATTACGTTATATTATAAGGTATTTACAATGATACACTGCATATTACGTTATATGATAAGGTATTTTCAATGATACACTGCATATTACGTTATATTATAAGGTTTTTTCAATGATGCACTGCATATTACGTTATACTATAAGGTATTTTCAATGATACACTACAAATTACGATATATTATAAGGTATTTTCAATGATACACTGCATATTACGTTATATTATAAGGTATTTTCATTGATAGACTAGAATTACCATATATTCTAAGGTATTTTCAATGATACACTACAAATTACGATATATTATAAGGTATTTTCAATGATACCCTGCATATTAAGTTATATTATAAGGTATTTTCAATGATAAACTGCTATATATTATAAGGTATGTTCTATGATACACTGCATATTACGTTATATTATAAGGTATTTTCAAAGATACACTACAAATTACGATACATTATAAGGTATTTCCAATGATACACTGCATATTACGTTATATGAGAAGGTATTTCCATTGATACACTACAAATTACGATATATTATAAGGTATTTTCAATGATACCCTGCATATTTCGTTATATTATAAGGTATTTTCAATGATACACTACAAATTCCGATACATTATAAGGTATTTTCAATGATACACTGCATATTACGTTATATGAGTAGGTATTTCCATTGATACACTACAAATTACGATATATTATAAGGTATTTTCAATGATACCCTGCATATTTCGTTATATTATAAGGTATTTTCAATGATACACTGCATATTACGTTATATTATAAGGTATTTTCAATGATACACTACAAATTACGATATATTATAAGGTATTTTCAATGATGCACTGCATATTACGTTCCACTATAAGGTATTTTCAATGATACACTACAAATTACGATATATTATAAGGTATTTTCAATGACAGACTGCATATTACATTATTTTATAATGTATTTTCAATGGTAGACTGCATATTACGTTATATTATAAGGTATTTTCAATGATACACCGCATATTACGTTATATTATAAGGTATTTTCAATGATACACTGCATATTACGTTATATGATAAGGTATTTTCAATGATACACTGCATATTACGTTATATTATAAGGTATTTTCAATGATAAACTACTATATATTATAAGGTTTTTTCAATGATGCACTGCATTTTACGTTCTACTATAAGGTATTTTCAATGATACACTACAAATTACGATATATTATAAGGTATTTTCAATGATACACTGCATATTTCGTTATATTATAAGGTATTTTCAATGATACACTGCATATTACGTTATATAATAAGGTATTTTCAATGATACACTACAAATTACGATATATTATAAGGTATTTTCAATGATACCCTGCATATTACGTTAAATTATAAGGTATTTTCAATGATACACTGCATATTACGTGATATTATAAGGTATTTTCAATGACGCACTGCATATTACGTTATACTATAAGGTATTTTCAATGATACACAGAATATTACGTAATATTATAAGGTATTTTCAATGATAAACTACTATATATTATAAGGTATTTTCAATGATACACTACAAATTACGATATATTATAAGGTATTTTCAATGATACACTGCATATTACGTTATATTATAAGGTATTTTCTATGATACACTGCATATTACGTTATATTATAAGGTATTTTCAATGATACACTGCATATTACGTTATATGATAAGGTATTTTCAATGATACACTGCATATTACGTTATATTATAAGGTATTTTCAATGATAAACTACTATATATTATAAGGTTTTTTCAATGATGCACTGCATATTACGTTCTACTATAAGGTATTTTCAATGATACACTACAAATTACGATATATTATAAGGTATTTTCAATGATACACTGCATATTACGTTATATTATAAGGTATTTTCATTGATAGACTAGAATTACCATATATTCTAAGGTATTTTCAATGATACACTTCAAATTACGATATATTATAAGGTATTTTCAATGATACACTGCATATTACGTTATACTATAAGGTATTTTCAATGATACAATACAAATTACGATATATTATAAGGAATTTTCAATGATACACTGCATATTACGTTATATTATAAGGTATTTTCATTGATAGACTAGAATTACCATATATTCTAAGGTATTTTCAATGATACACTACAAATTACGATATATTATAAGGTATTTTCAATGATACACTGCATATTACGTTATATTATAAGGTATTTTCATTGCTACACTACAAATTACGATATATTATAAGGTATTTTCAATGATACACAGCATATTACGTTATATTATAAGGTATTTTCAATGAAAAACTACTATATATTATAAGGTATTTTCAATGATACACTGCATATTACGTTATATTATAAGTATTTTCAATGGTATACTGCATATTACGTTATTTTATAAGGTATTTTTAATGATATATATCATATTACGTTATATTATAAGGTATTTTCAATGACAGACTGCATATTACATTATTTTATAATGTATTTTCAATGGTAGACTGCATATTACGTTATATTATAAGGTATTTTCAATGATACACCGCATATTACGTTATATTATAAGGTATTTTCAATGATACACTGCATATTACGTTATATTATAAGGTATTTACAATGATACACTGCATATTACGTTATATGATAAGGTATTTTCAATGATACACTGCATATTACGTTATATTATAAGTATTTTCAATGGTATACTGCATATTACGTTATTTTATAAGGTATTTTTAATGATATATATCATATTACGTTATATTATAAGGTATTTTCAATGACAGACTGCATATTACATTATTTTATAATGTATTTTCAATGGTAGACTGCATATTACGTTATATTATAAGGTATTTTCAATGATACACCGCATATTACGTTATATTATAAGGTATTTTCAATGATACACTGCATATTACGTTATATTATAAGGTATTTACAATGATACACTGCATATTACGTTATATGATAAGGTATTTTCAATGATACACTGCATATTACGTTATATTATAAGGTTTTTTCAATGATGCACTGCATATTACGTTATACTATAAGGTATTTTCAATGATACACTACAAATTACGATATATTATAAGGTATTTTCAATGATACACTGCATATTACGTTATATTATAAGGTATTTTCATTGATAGACTAGAATTACCATATATTCTAAGGTATTTTCAATGATACACTACAAATTACGATATATTATAAGGTATTTTCAATGATACCCTGCATATTAAGTTATATTATAAGGTATTTTCAATGATAAACTGCTATATATTATAAGGTATGTTCTATGATACACTGCATATTACGTTATATTATAAGGTATTTTCAAAGATACACTACAAATTACGATACATTATAAGGTATTTTCAATGATACACTGCATATTACGTTATATGAGAAGGTATTTCCATTGATACACTACAAATTACGATATATTATAAGGTATTTTCAATGATACCCTGCATATTTCGTTATATTATAAGGTATTTTCAATCATACACTACAAATTACGATACATTATAAGGTATTTTCAATGATACACTGCATATTACGTTATATGAGTAGGTATTTCCATTGATACACTACAAATTACGATATATTATAAGGTATTTTCAATGATACCCTGCATATTTCGTTATATTATAAGGTATTTTCAATGATACACTGCATATTACGTTATATTATAAGGTATTTTCAATGATACACTACAAATTACGATATATTATAAGGTATTTTCAATGATACCCTGCATATTACGTTAAATTATAAGGTATTTTCAATGATACACTGCATATTACGTGATATTATAAGGTATTTTCAATGATGCACTGCATATTACGTTATACTATAAGGTATTTTCAATGATACACAGAATATTACGTAATATTATAAGGTATTTTCAATGATAAACTACTATATATTATAAGGTATTTTCAATGATACACTACAAATTACGATATATTATAAGGTATTTTCAATGATACACTGCATATTACGTTATATTATAAGGTATTTTCAATGAAAAACTACTATATATTATAAGGTATTTTCAATGATACACTGCATATTACGTTATATTATAAGTATTTTCAATGGTATACTGCATATTACGTTATTTTATAAGGTATTTTTAATGATATATATCATATTACGTTATATTATAAGGTATTTTCAATGACAGACTGCATATTACATTATTTTATAATGTATTTTCAATGGTAGACTGCATATTACGTTATATTATAAGGTATTTTCAATGATACACCGCATATTACGTTATATTATAAGGTATTTTCAATGATACACTGCATATTACGTTATATTATAAGGTATTTTCATTGCTACACTACAAATTACGATATATTATAAGGTATTTTCAATGATACACAGCATATTACGTTATATTATAAGGTATTTTCAATGAAAAACTACTATATATTATAAGGTATTTTCAATGATACACTGCATATTACGTTATATTATAAGTATTTTCAAAGATACACTACAAATTACGATACATTATAAGGTATTTCCAATGATACACTGCATATTACGTTATATGAGAAGGTATTTCCATTGATACACTACAAATTACGATATATTATAAGGTATTTTCAATGATACCCTGCATATTTCGTTATATTATAAGGTATTTTCAATGATACACTACAAATTACGATACATTATAAGGTATTTTCAATGATACACTGCATATTACGTTATATGAGTAGGTATTTCCATTGATACACTACAAATTACGATATATTATAAGGTATTTTCAATGATACCCTGCATATTTCGTTATATTATAAGGTATTTTCAATGATACACTGCATATTACGTTATATTATAAGGTATTTTCAATGATACACTACAAATTACGATATATTATAAGGTATTTTCAATGATACCCTGCATATTACGTTAAATTATAAGGTATTTTCAATGATACACTACAAATTACGATATATTATAAGGTATTTTCAATGATACACTGCATATTACGTTATATTATAAGGTATTTTCTATGATACACTGCATATTACGTTATATTATAAGGTATTTTCAATGGTATACTGCATATTACGTTATTTTATAAGGTATTTTTAATGATATATATCATATTACGTTATATTATAAGGTATTTTCAATGACAGACTGCATATTACATTATTTTATAATGTATTTTCAATGGTAGACTGCATATTACGTTATATTATAAGGTATTTTCAATGATACACCGCATATTACGTTATATTATAAGGTATTTTCAATGATACACTGCATATTACGTTATATTATAAGGTATTTACAATGATACACTGCATATTACGTTATATGATAAGGTATTTTCAATGATACACTGCATATTACGTTATATTATAAGGTTTTTTCAATGATGCACTGCATATTACGTTATACTATAAGGTATTTTCAATGATACACTACAAATTACGATATATTATAAGGTATTTTCAATGATACACTGCATATTAAGTTATATTATAAGGTATTTTCAATGATAAACTGCTATATATTATAAGGTATGTTCTATGATACACTGCATATTACGTTATATTATAAGGTATTTTCAAAGATACACTACAAATTACGATACATTATAAGGTATTTTCAATGATACACTGCATATTACGTTATATGAGAAGGTATTTCCATTGATACACTACAAATTACGATATATTATAAGGTATTTTCAATGATACACTGCATATTACGTTATATTATAAGTATTTTCAATGGTATACTGCATATTACGTTATTTTATAAGGTATTTTTAATGATATATATCATATTACGTTATATTATAAGGTATTTTCAATGACAGACTGCATATTACATTATTTTATAATGTATTTTCAATGGTAGACTGCATATTACGTTATATTATAAGGTATTTTCAATGATACACCGCATATTACGTTATATTATAAGGTATTTTCAATGATACACTGCATATTACGTTATATTATAAGGTATTTACAATGATACACTGCATATTACGTTATATGATAAGGTATTTTCAATGATACACTGCATATTACGTTATATTATAAGTATTTTCAATGGTATACTGCATATTACGTTATTTTATAAGGTATTTTTAATGATATATATCATATTACGTTATATTATAAGGTATTTTCAATGACAGACTGCATATTACATTATTTTATAATGTATTTTCAATGGTAGACTGCATATTACGTTATATTATAAGGTATTTTCAATGATACACCGCATATTACGTTATATTATAAGGTATTTTCAATGATACACTGCATATTACGTTATATTATAAGGTATTTACAATGATACACTGCATATTACGTTATATGATAAGGTATTTTCAATGATACACTGCATATTACGTTATATTATAAGGTTTTTTCAATGATGCACTGCATATTACGTTATACTATAAGGTATTTTCAATGATACACTACAAATTACGATATATTATAAGGTATTTTCAATGATACACTGCATATTAAGTTATATTATAAGGTATTTTCAATGATAAACTGCTATATATTATAAGGTATTTTCTATGATACACTGCATATTACGTTATATTATAAGGTATTTTCAAAGATACACTACAAATTACGATACATTATAAGGTATTTTCAATGATACACTGCATATTACGTTATATGAGAAGGTATTTCCATTGATACACTACAAATTACGATATATTATAAGGTATTTTCAATGATACCCTGCATATTTCGTTATATTATAAGGTATTTTCAATGATACACTACAAATTACGATATATTATAAGGTATTTTCAATGATACACTGCATATTACGTTATATGAGTAGGTATTTCCATTGATACACTACAAATTACGATATATTATAAGGTATTTTCAATGATACCCTGCATATTTCGTTATATTATAAGGTATTTTCAATGATACACTGCATATTACGTTATATTATAAGGTATTTTCAATGATACACTACAAATTACGATATATTATAAGGTATTTTCAATGATACCCTGCATATTACGTTAAATTATAAGGTATTTTCAATGATACACTGCATATTACGTGATATTATAAGGTATTTTCAATGATGCACTGCATATTACGTTATACTATAAGGTATTTTCAATGATACACAGAATATTACGTAATATTATAAGGTATTTTCAATGATAAACTACTATATATTATAAGGTATTTTCAATGATACACTACAAATTACGATATATTATAAGGTATTTTCAATGATACACTGCATATTACGTTATATTATAAGTATTTTCAATGGTATACTGCATATTACGTTATTTTATAAGGTATTTTTAATGATATATATCATATTACGTTATATTATAAGGTATTTTCAATGACAGACTGCATATTACATTATTTTATAATGTATTTTCAATGGTAGACTGCATATTACGTTATATTATAAGGTATTTTCAATGATACACCGCATATTACGTTATATTATAAGGTATTTTCAATGATACACTGCATATTACGTTATATTATAAGGTATTTACAATGATACACTGCATATTACGTTATATGATAAGGTATTTTCAATGATACACTGCATATTACGTTATATGATAAGGTTTTTTCTATGATGCACTGCATATTACGTTATACTATAAGGTATTTTCAATGATACACTACAAATTACGATATATTATAAGGTATTTTCAATGATACACTGCATATTACGTTATATTATAAGGTATTTTCATTGATAGACTAGAATTACCATATATTCTAAGGTATTTTCAATGATACACTACAAATTACGATATATTATAAGGTATTTTCAATGATACCCTGCATATTAAGTTATATTATAAGGTATTTTCAATGATAAACTGCTATATATTATAAGGTATGTTCTATGATACACTGCATATTACGTTATATTATAAGGTATTTTCAAAGATACACTACAAATTACGATACATTATAAGGTATTTTCAATGATACACTGCATATTACGTTATATGAGAAGGTATTTCCATTGATACACTACAAATTACGATATATTATAAGGTATTTTCAATGATACCCTGCATATTTCGTTATATTATAAGGTATTTTCAATGATACACTACAAATTACGATACATTATAAGGTATTTTCAATGATACAATGCATATTACGTTATATGAGTAGGTATTTCCATTGATACACTACAAATTACGATATATTATAAGGTATTTTCAATGATACCCTGCATATTTCGTTATATTATAAGGTATTTTCAATGATACACTGCATATTACGTTATATTATAAGGTATTTTCAATGATACACTACAAATTACGATATATTATAAGGTATTTTCAATGATACCCTGCATATTACGTTAAATTATAAGGTATTTTCAATGATACACTACAAATTACGATATATTATAAGGTATTTTCAATGATACACTGCATATTACGTTATATTATAAGGTATTTTCTATGATACACTGCATATTACGTTATATTATAAGGTATTTTGAATGATACACTGCATATTACGTTATATGATAAGGTATTTTCAATGATACACTGCATATTACGTTATATTATAAGGTATTTTCAATGATAAACTACTATATATTATAAGGTTTTTTCAATGATGCACTGCATATTACGTTCTACTATAAGGTATTTTCAATGATACACTACAAATTACGATATATTATAATGTATTTTCAATGATACACTGCATATTTCGTTATATTATAAGGTATTTTCAATGATACACTGCATATTACGTTATATTATAAGGTATTTTCAATGATACACTACAAATTACGATATATTATAAGGTATTTTCAATGATACCCTGCATATTACGTTAAATTATAAGGTATTTTCAATGATACACTGCATATTACGTGATATTATAAGGTATTTTCAATGATGCACTGCATATTACGTTATACTATAAGGTATTTTCAATGATACACAGAATATTACGTAATATTATAAGGTATTTTCAATGATAAACTACTATATATTATAAGGTATTTTCAATGATACACTACAAATTACGATATATTATAAGGTATTTTCAATGATACACTGCATATTACGTTATATTATAAGGTATTTTCTATGATACACTGCATATTACGTTATATTATAAGGTATTTTCAATGATACACTGCATATTACGTTATATTATAAGGTTTTTTCAATGATGCACTGCATATTACGTTATACTATAAGGTATTTTCAATGATACACTACAAATTACGATATATTATAAGGTATTTTCAATGATACACTACAAATTACGATATATTATAAGGTATTTTCAATGATACCCTGCATATTAAGTTATATTATAAGGTATTTTCAATGATAAACTGCTATATATTATAAGGTATGTTCTATGATACACTGCATATTACGTTATATTATAAGGTATTTTCAAAGATACACTACAAATTACGATACATTATAAGGTATTTTCAATGATACACTGCATATTACGTTATATGAGAAGGTATTTCCATTGATACACTACAAATTACGATATATTATAAGGTATTTTCAATGATACCCTGCATATTTCGTTATATTATAAGGTATTTTCAATGATACACTACAAATTACGATACATTATAAGGTATTTTCAATGATACACTGCATATTACGTTATATGAGTAGGTATTTCCATTGATACACTACAAATTACGATATATTATAAGGTATTTTCAATGATACCCTGCATATTTCGTTATATTATAAGGTATTTTCAATGATACACTGCATATTACGTTATATTATAAGGTATTTTCAATGATACACTACAAATTACGATATATTATAAGGTATTTTCAATGATACCCTGCATATTACGTTAAATTATAAGGTATTTTCAATGATACACTACAAATTACGATATATTATAAGGTATTTTCAATGATACACTGCATATTACGTTATATTATAAGGTATTTTCTATGATACACTGCATATTACGTTATATTATAAGGTATTTTCAATGATACACTGCATATTACGTTATATGATAAGGTATTTTCAATGATACACTGCATATTACGTTATATGAGTAGGTATTTCCATTGATACACTACAAATTACGATATATTATAAGGTATTTTCAATGATACCCTGCATATTTCGTTATATTATAAGGTATTTTCAATGATACACTGCATATTACGTTATATTATAAGGTATTTTCAATGATACACTACAAATTACGATATATTATAAGGTATTTTCAATGATACCCTGCATATTACGTTAAATTATAAGGTATTTTCAATGATACACTACAAATTACGATATATTATAAGGTATTTTCAATGATACACTGCATATTACGTTATATTATAAGGTATTTTCTATGATACACTGCATATTACGTTATATTATAAGGTATTTTGAATGATACACTGCATATTACGTTATATGATAAGGTATTTTCAATGATACACTGCATATTACGTTATATTATAAGGTATTTTCAATGATAAACTACTATATATTATAAGGTTTTTTCAATGATGCACTGCATATTACGTTCTACTATAAGGTATTTTCAATGATACACTACAAATTACGATATATTATAAGGTATTTTCAATGATACACTGCATATTTCGTTATATTATAAGGTATTTTCAATGATACACTGCATATTACGTTATATTATAAGGTATTTTCAATGATACACTACAAATTACGATATATTATAAGGTATTTTCAATGATACCCTGCATATTACGTTAAATTATAAGGTATTTTCAATGATACACTGCATATTACGTGATATTATAAGGTATTTTCAATGATGCACTGCATATTACGTTATACTATAAGGTATTTTCAATGATACACAGAATATTACGTAATATTATAAGGTATTTTCAATGATAAACTACTATATATTATAAGGTATTTTCAATGATACACTACAAATTACGATATATTATAAGGTATTTTCAATGATACACTGCATATTACGTTATATTATAAGGTATTTTCTATGATACACTGCATATTACGTTATATTATAAGGTATTTTCAATGATACACTACATATTACGTTATATTATAAGGTTTTTTCAATGATGCACTGCATATTACGTTATACTATAAGGTATTTTCAATGATACACTACAAATTACGATATATTATAAGGTATTTTCAATGATACACTGCATATTACGTTATATTATAAGGTATTTTCATTGATAGACTAGAATTACCATATATTCTAAGGTATTTTCAATGATACACTACAAATTACGATATATTATAAGGTATTTTCAATGATACCCTGCATATTAAGTTATATTATAAGGTATTTTCAATGATAAACTGCTATATATTATAAGGTATGTTCTATGATACACTGCATATTACGTTATATTATAAGGTATTTTCAAAGATACACTACAAATTACGATATATTATAAGGTATTTTCAATGATACACTGCATATTACGTTATATGAGAAGGTATTTCCATTGATACACTACAAATTACGATATATTATAAGGTATTTTCAATGATACCCTGCATATTTCGTTATATTATAAGGTATTTTCAATGATACACTACAAATTACGATACATTATAAGGTATTTTCAATGATACACTGCATATTACGTTATATGAGTAGGTATTTCCATTGATACACTACAAATTACGATATATTATAAGGTATTTTCAATGATACCCTGCATATTTCGTTATATTATAAGGTATTTTCAATGATACACTGCATATTACGTTATATTATAAGGTATTTTCAATGATACACTACAAATTACGATATATTATAAGGTATTTTCAATGATACCCTGCATATTACGTTAAATTATAAGGTATTTTCAATGATACACTACAAATTACGATATATTATAAGGTATTTTCAATGATACACTGCATATTACGTTATATTATAAGGTATTTTCTATGATACACTGCATATTACGTTATATTATAAGGTATTTTCAATGATACACTGCATATTACGTTATATGATAAGGTATTTTCAATGATACACTGCATATTACGTTATATTATAAGGTATTTTCAATGATAAACTACTATATATTATAAGGTTTTTTCAATGATGCACTGCATATTACGTTATATTATAAGGTATTTTCAATGATACACCGCATATTACGTTATATTATAAGGTATTTTCAATGATACACTGCATATTACGTTATATTATAAGGTATTTACAATGATACACTGCATATTACGTTATATGATAAGGTATTTTCAATGATACACTGCATATTACGTTATATTATAAGTATTTTCAATGGTATACTGCATATTACGTTATTTTATAAGGTATTTTTAATGATATATATCATATTACGTTATATTATAAGGTATTTTCAATGACAGACTGCATATTACATTATTTTATAATGTATTTTCAATGGTAGACTGCATATTACGTTATATTATAAGGTATTTTCAATGATACACCGCATATTACGTTATATTATAAGGTATTTTCAATGATACACTGCATATTACGTTATATTATAAGGTATTTACAATGATACACTGCATATTACGTTATATGATAAGGTATTTTCAATGATACACTGCATATTACGTTATATTATAAGGTTTTTTCAATGATGCACTGCATATTACGTTATACTATAAGGTATTTTCAATGATACACTACAAATTACGATATATTATAAGGTATTTTCAATGATACACTGCATATTAAGTTATATTATAAGGTATTTTCAATGATAAACTGCTATATATTATAAGGTATGTTCTATGATACACTGCATATTACGTTATATTATAAGGTATTTTCAAAGATACACTACAAATTACGATACATTATAAGGTATTTTCAATGATACACTGCATATTACGTTATATGAGAAGGTATTTCCATTGATACACTACAAATTACGATATATTATAAGGTATTTTCAATGATACCCTGCATATTTCGTTATATTATAAGGTATTTTCAATGATACACTACAAATTACGATACATTATAAGGTATTTTCAATGATACACTGCATATTACGTTATATGAGTAGGTATTTCCATTGATACACTACAAATTACGATATATTATAAGGTATTTTCAATGATACCCTGCATATTACGTTAAATTATAAGGTATTTTCAATGATACACTGCATATTACGTGATATTATAAGGTATTTTCAATGATGCACTGCATATTACGTTATACTATAAGGTATTTTCAATGATACACAGAATATTACGTAATATTATAAGGTATTTTCAATGATAAACTACTATATATTATAAGGTATTTTCAATGATACACTACAAATTACGATATATTATAAGGTATTTTCAATGATACACTGCATATTACGTTATATTATAAGTATTTTCAATGGTATACTGCATATTACGTTATTTTATAAGGTATTTTTAATGATATATATCATATTACGTTATATTATAAGGTATTTTCAATGACAGACTGCATATTACATTATTTTATAATGTATTTTCAATGGTAGACTGCATATTACGTTATATTATAAGGTATTTTCAATGATACACCGCATATTACGTTATATTATAAGGTATTTTCAATGATACACTGCATATTACGTTATATTATAAGGTATTTACAATGATACACTGCATATTACGTTATATGATAAGGTATTTTCAATGATACACTGCATATTACGTTATATTATAAGGTTTTTTCAATGATGCACTGCATATTACGTTATACTATAAGGTATTTTCAATGATACACTACAAATTACGATATATTATAAGGTATTTTCAATGATACACTACATATTACGTTATATTATAAGGTATTTTCATTGATAGACTAGAATTACCATATATTCTAAGGTATTTTCAATGATACACTACAAATTACGATATATTATAAGGTATTTTCAATGATACCCTGCATATTAAGTTATATTATAAGGTATTTTCAATGATAAACTGCTATATATTATAAGGTATGTTCTATGATACACTGCATATTACGTTATATTATAAGCTATTTTCAAAGATACACTACAAATTACGATACATTATAAGGTATTTTCAATGATACACTGCATATTACGTTATATGAGAAGGTATTTCCATTGATACACTACAAATTACGATATATTATAAGGTATTTTCAATGATACCCTGCATATTTCGTTATATTATAAGGTATTTTCAATGATACACTACAAATTACGATACATTATAAGGTATTTTCAATGATACACTGCATATTACGTTATATGAGTAGGTATTTCCTTTGATACACTACAAATTACGATATATTAGAAGGTATTTTCAATGATACCCTGCATATTTCGTTATATTATAAGGTATTTTCAATGATACACTGCATATTACGTTATATTATAAGGTATTTTCAATGATACACTACAAATTACGATATATTATAAGGTATTTTCAATGATACCCTGCATATTACGTTAAATTATAAGGTATTTTCAATGATACACTACAAATTACGATATATTATAAGGTATTTTCAATGATACACTGCATATTACGTTATATTATAAGGTATTTTCTATGATACACTGCATATTACGTTATATTATAAGGTATTTTCAATGATACACTGCATATTACGTTATATGATAAGGTATTTTCAATGATACACTGCATATTACGTTATATTATAAGTATTTTCAAAGATACACTACAAATTACGATACATTATAAGGTATTTCCAATGATACACTGCATATTACGTTATATGAGAAGGTATTTCCATTGATACACTACAAATTACGATATATTATAAGGTATTTTCAATGATACCCTGCATATTTCGTTATATTATAAGGTATTTTCAATGATACACTACAAATTACGATACATTATAAGGTATTTTCAATGATACACTGCATATTACGTTATATGAGTAGGTATTTCCATTGATACACTACAAATTACGATATATTATAAGGTATTTTCAATGATACCCTGCATATTTCGTTATATTATAAGGTATTTTCAATGATACACTGCATATTACGTTATATTATAAGGTATTTTCAATGATAAACTACTACGTATTAACATAAGGTATTTTCAATGATACACTGCATATTACGTTATATTATAAGGTATTTTCAAAGATACACTACAAATAACGATATATTATAAGGTATTTTCATTGATACACTACAAATTACGATATATTATAAGGTATTTTCAATAATACACTGCATATTACGTTATATGGGAAGGTATTTTCAATGATACACTGCATATTACGTTATATTATAAGGTATTTTCAATGATACACTGCATATTACGTTATATGGGAAGGTATTTTCAATGATACACTGCATATTACGTTATATTATAAGGTATTTTCAATGATAAACTACTACGTATTATAAGGAATTTTCAATGATACACTGCATATTACGTTATATTATAAGGTATTTTCAAAGATACACTACAAATAACGATATATTATAAGGTATTTTCAATGATAACCTGCATATTACGTTATATTATAAAGTATTTTCAATGATACACTGCATATTAAGTTATATTATAAGGTATTTTCAATGATACACTGCAAATTACGTTATATTATAAAGTATTTTCAATGATACACCGCATATTACGTTATATTATAAGGTATTTTCAATGATACACTGCATATTACGTTATATTATAAGGTATTTTCAATGATACACTGCATATTACGTTATATTATAAGGTATTTTCATTGATAGACTAGAATTACCATATATTCTAAGGTATTTTCAATTATACACTACAAATTACGATATATTATAAGGTATTTTCAATGATACCCTGCATATTAAGTTATATTATAAGGTATTTTCAATGATAAACTGCTATATATTATAAGGTATTTTCTATGATACACTGCATATTACGTTATATTATAAGGTATTTTCAATGATACACTGCATATTACGTTATATTATAAGGTTTTTTCAATGATGCACTGCATATTACGTTATACTATAAGGTATTTTCAATGATACACTGCATATTACGTTATATTATAAGGTATTTTCAATGATACACAGCATATTACGTTATATTATAAGGTATTTTCAATGATAAACTACTACGTATTAACATAAGGTATTTTCAATGATACACTGCATATTACGTTATATTATAAGGTATTTTCAAAGATACACTACAAATAACGATATATTATAAGGTATTTTCATTGATACACTACAAATTACGATATATTATAAGGTATTTTCAATAATACACAGCATATTACGTTATATGGGAAGGTATTTTCAATGATACACTGCATATTACGTTATATTATAAGGTACTTTCAATGATACACTGCATATTACGTGATATTATAAGGTATTTTCAATGATGCACTGCATATTACGTTGTACTATAAGGTATTTTCAAAGATACACTACAAATTACGATATATTATAAGGTATTTTCAAAGATACACTGCATATTACGTTATATGAGAAGGTATTTTCATTGATACACTACAAATTACGATATATTATAAGGTATTTTCAATGATACACTGCATATTACGTTATATGGGAAGGTATTTTCAATGATACACTGCATATTACGTTATATTATAAGGTATTTTCATTGATAGACAAGAATTACCATATATTTTTCAGGTATTTTCAATGATACACTGCATATTACGTTATATTATAAGGTATTTTCAATGATACACTGCATATTACGTTATATTATAAGGTATTTTCAATGATACACTGCATATTACGTTATATTATAAGGGATTTTCAATGATACACTGCATATTACGTTATATGGGAAGGTATTTTCAATGATACACTGCATATTACGTTATATTATAAGGTATTTTCAATGATAAACTACTACGTATTATAAGGAATTTTCAATGATACACTGCATATTACGTTATATTATAAGGTATTTTCAAAGATACACTACAAATAACGATATATTATAAGGTATTTTCAATGATAACCTGCATATTACGTTATATTATAAAGTATTTTCAATGATACACTGCATATTAAGTTATATTATAAGGTATTTTCAATGATACACTGCAAATTACGTTATATTATAAAGTATTTTCAATGATACACCGCATATTACGTTATATTATAAGGTATTTTCAATGATACACTGCATATTACGTTATATTATAAGGTATTTTCAAAGATACACTACAAATAACGATATATTATAAGGTATTTTCAATGATAACCTGCATATTACGTTATATTATAAAGTATTTTCAATGATACACTGCATATTAAGTTATATTATAAGGTATTTTCAATGATACACTGCAAATTACGTTATATTATAAAGTATTTTCAATGATACACCGCATATTACGTTATATTATAAGGTATTTTCAATGATACACTGCATATTACGTTATATTATAAGGTATTTTCAATGATACACTGCATATTACGTTATATTATAAGGTATTTTCATTGATAGACTAGAATTACCATATATTCTAAGGTATTTTCAATTATACACTACAAATTACGATATATTATAAGGTATTTTAAATGATACCCTGCATATTAAGTTATATTATAAGGTATTTTCAATGATAAACTGCTATATATTATAAGGTATTTTCTATGATACACTGCATATTACGTTATATTATAAGGTATTTTCAATGATACACTGCATATTACGTTATATTATAAGCTATTTTCAAAGATACACTACAAATTACGATACATTATAAGGTATTTTCAATGATACACTGCATATTACGTTATATGAGAAGGTATTTCCATTGATACACTACAAATTACGATATATTATAAGGTATTTTCAATGATACCCTGCATATTTCGTTATATTATAAGGTATTTTCAATGATACACTACAAATTACGATACATTATAAGGTATTTTCAATGATACACTGCATATTACGTTATATGAGTAGGTATTTCCATTGATACACTACAAATTACGATATATTAGAAGGTATTTTCAATGATACCCTGCATATTTCGTTATATTATAAGGTATTTTCAATGATACACTGCATATTACGTTATATTATAAGGTATTTTCAATGATACACTACAAATTACGATATATTATAAGGTATTTTCAATGATACCCTGCATATTACGTTAAATTATAAGGTATTTTCAATGATACACTACAAATTACGATATATTATAAGGTATTTTCAATGATACACTGCATATTACGTTATATTATAAGGTATTTTCTATGATACACTGCATATTACGTTATATTATAAGGTATTTTCAATGATACACTGCATATTACGTTATATGATAAGGTATTTTCAATGATACACTGCATATTACGTTATATTATAAGTATTTTCAAAGATACACTACAAATTACGATACATTATAAGGTATTTCCAATGATACACTGCATATTACGTTATATGAGAAGGTATTTCCATTGATACACTACAAATTACGATATATTATAAGGTATTTTCAATGATACCCTGCATATTTCGTTATATTATAAGGTATTTTCAATGATACACTACAAATTACGATACATTATAAGGTATTTTCAATGATACACTGCATATTACGTTATATGAGTAGGTATTTCCATTGATACACTACAAATTACGATATATTATAAGGTATTTTCAATGATACCCTGCATATTTCGTTATATTATAAGGTATTTTCAATGATACACTGCATATTACGTTATATTATAAGGTATTTTCAATGATAAACTACTACGTATTAACATAAGGTATTTTCAATGATACACTGCATATTACGTTATATTATAAGGTATTTTCAAAGATACACTACAAATAACGATATATTATAAGGTATTTTCATTGATACACTACAAATTACGATATATTATAAGGTATTTTCAATAATACACTGCATATTACGTTATATGGGAAGGTATTTTCAATGATACACTGCATATTACGTTATATTATAAGGTATTTTCAATGATACACTGCATATTACGTTATATGGGAAGGTATTTTCAATGATACACTGCATATTACGTTATATTATAAGGTATTTTCAATGATAAACTACTACGTATTATAAGGAATTTTCAATGATACACTGCATATTACGTTATATTATAAGGTATTTTCAAAGATACACTACAAATAACGATATATTATAAGGTATTTTCAATGATAACCTGCATATTACGTTATATTATAAGGTATTTTCAATGATGCACTGCATATTACGTTGTACTATAAGGTATTTTCAAAGATACACTACAAATTACGATATATTATAAGGTATTTTCAAAGATACACTGCATATTACGTTATATGAGAAGGTATTTTCATTGATACACTACAAATTACGATATATTATAAGGTATTTTCAATGATACACTGCATATTACGTTATATGGGAAGGTATTTTCAATGATACACTGCATATTACGTTATATTATAAGGTATTTTCAATGATACACTGCATATTACGTTATATTATAAGGTATTTTCATTGATAGACTAGAATTACCATATATTCTAAGGTATTTTCAATTATACACTACAAATTACGATATATTATAAGGTATTTTCAATGATACCCTGCATATTAAGTTATATTATAAGGTATTTTCAATGATAAACTGCTATATATTATAAGGTATTTTCTATGATACACTGCATATTACGTTATATTATAAGGTATTTTCAATGATACACTGCATATTACGTTATATTATAAGGTTTTTTCAATGATGCACTGCATATTACGTTATACTATAAGGTATTTTCAATGATACACTGCATATTACGTTATATTATAAGGTATTTTCAATGATACACAGCATATTACGTTATATTATAAGGTATTTTCAATGATAAACTACTACGTATTAACATAAGGTATTTTCAATGATACACTGCATATTACGTTATATTATAAGGTATTTTCAAAGATACACTACAAATAACGATATATTATAAGGTATTTTCATTGATACACTACAAATTACGATATATTATAAGGTATTTTCAATAATACACAGCATATTACGTTATATGGGAAGGTATTTTCAATGATACACTGCATATTACGTTATATTATAAGGTACTTTCAATGATACACTGCATATTACGTGATATTATAAGGTATTTTCAATGATGCACTGCATATTACGTTGTACTATAAGGTATTTTCAAAGATACACTACAAATTACGATATATTATAAGGTATTTTCAAAGATACACTGCATATTACGTTATATGAGAAGGTATTTTCATTGATACACTACAAATTACGATATATTATAAGGTATTTTCAATGATACACTGCATATTACGTTATATGGGAAGGTATTTTCAATGATACACTGCATATTACGTTATATTATAAGGTATTTTCATTGATAGACAAGAATTACCATATATTTTTCAGGTATTTTCAATGATACACTGCATATTACGTTATATTATAAGGTATTTTCAATGATACACTGCATATTACGTTATATTATAAGGTATTTTCAATGATACACTGCATATTACGTTATATTATAAGGGATTTTCAATGATACACTGCATATTACGTTATATGGGAAGGTATTTTCAATGATACACTGCATATTACGTTATATTATAAGGTATTTTCAATGATAAACTACTACGTATTATAAGGAATTTTCAATGATACACTGCATATTACGTTATATTATAAGGTATTTTCAAAGATACACTACAAATAACGATATATTATAAGGTATTTTCAATGATAACCTGCATATTACGTTATATTATAAAGTATTTTCAATGATACACTGCATATTAAGTTATATTATAAGGTATTTTCAATGATACACTGCAAATTACGTTATATTATAAGGTATTTTCAATGATACACCGCATATTACGTTATATTATAAGGTATTTTCAATGATACACTGCATATTACGTTATATTATAAGGTATTTTCAAAGATACACTACAAATAACGATATATTATAAGGTATTTTCAATGATAACCTGCATATTACGTTATATTATAAAGTATTTTCAATGATACACTGCATATTAAGTTATATTATAAGGTATTTTCAATGATACACTGCAAATTACGTTATATTATAAAGTATTTTCAATGATACACCGCATATTACGTTATATTATAAGGTATTTTCAATGATACACTGCATATTACGTTATATTATAAGGTATTTTCAATGATACACTGCATATTACGTTATATTATAAGGTATTTTCATTGATAGACTAGAATTACCATATATTCTAAGGTATTTTCAATTATACACTACAAATTACGATATATTATAAGGTATTTTAAATGATACCCTGCATATTAAGTTATATTATAAGGTATTTTCAATGATAAACTGCTATATATTATAAGGTATTTTCTATGATACACTGCATATTACGTTATATTATAAGGTATTTTCAATGAT
The DNA here is from genome assembly GCA_916610255.1 of Lasioglossum lativentre. Classification (NCBI taxonomy): domain Eukaryota; kingdom Metazoa; phylum Arthropoda; class Insecta; order Hymenoptera; family Halictidae; genus Lasioglossum; species Lasioglossum lativentre. The sequence continues at coordinate 194,608 of CAKAJI010000490.1, forward strand.
ACACTGCATATTACGTTATATTATAAGGTTTTTTCAATGATGCACTGCATATTACGTTATACTATAAGGTATTTTCAATGATACACTACAAATTACGATATATTATAAGGTATTTTCCATGATACACTGCATATTACGTTATTTTATAAGGTATTTTTAATGATATATATCATATTACGTTATATTATAAGGTATTTTCAATGACAGACTGCATATTACATTATTTTATAATGTATTTTCAATGGTAGACTGCATATTACGTTATATTATGAGGTATTTTCAATGATACACTGCATATTACGTTATATTATAAGGTATTTTCAATGATACACAGCATATTACGTTATATTATAAGGTATTTTCAATGATAAACTACTACGTATTAACATAAGGTATTTTCAATGATACACTGCATATTACGTTATATTATAAGGTATTTTCAAAGATACACTACAAATAACGATATATTATAAGGTATTTTCATTGATACACTACAAATTACGATATATTATAAGGTATTTTCAATAATACACAGCATATTACGTTATATGGGAAGGTATTTTCAATGATACACTGCATATTACGTTATATTATAAGGTATTTTCAATGATACACTGCATATTACGTTATATTATAAGGTATTTTCAATGATACACTACAAATTACGATATATTATAAGGTATTTTCAATGATACCCTGCATATTACGTTAAATTATAAGGTACTTTCAATGATACACTGCATATTACGTGATATTATAAGGTATTTTCAATGATGCACTGCATATTACGTTGTACTATAAGGTATTTTCAAAGATACACTACAAATTACGATATATTATAAGGTATTTTCAAAGATACACTGCATATTACGTTATATGAGAAGGTATTTTCATTGATACACTACAAATTACGATATATTATAAGGTATTTTCAATGATACACTGCATATTACGTTATATGGGAAGGTATTTTCAATGATACACTGCATATTACGTTATATTATAAGGTATTTTCAGTGATACACTGCATATTACGTTATATTATAAGGTATTTTCAATGATAAACTACTACGTATTATAAGGTATTTTCAATGATACACTTCATATTACGTTATATTATAAGGTATTTTCAAAGATACACTACAAATAACGATATATTATAAGGTATTTTCATTGATACACTACAAATTACGATATATTATAAGGTATTTTCAATAATACACTGCATATTACGTTATATGGGAAGGTATTTTCAATGATACACTGCATATTACGTTATATTATAAGGTATTTTCAATGATACACTGCATATTACGTTATATGGGAAGGTATTTTCAATGATACACTGCAAATTACGTTATATTATAAGATATTTTCAATGATACACTGCATATTACGTTATATTATGAGGTATTTTCAATGATACACTGCATATTACGTTATATTATAAAGTATTTTCAATGATACACAGCATATTACGTTATATTATAAGGTATTTTCAATGATAAACTACTACGTATTATAAGGTATTTTCAATGATACACTGCATATTACGTTATATGATAAGGTATTTTCAATGATACATTGCACATTACGTTATATTATAAGGTTTTTTCAATGATGCACTGCATATTACGTTATACTATAAGGTATTTTCAATGATACACTACAAATTACGATATATTATAAGGTATTTTCAATGATACACTGCATATTACGTTATATTATAAGGTATTTTCAATGATACACCGCATATTACGTTATATTATAAGGTATTTTCAATGATACACTGCATATTACGTTATATTATAAGGTATTTTCAATGATACACTGCATATTAAGTTATATTATAAGGTATTTTCAATGATACACTGCATATTACGTTATATTATAAGGTAATTTCAAAGATACACAGTATATTACGTTATATTATAAGGTATTTTCAATGATACACTGCATATTGCGTTATATTATAAGGTATTTTCAATGACAGACTACATATTACATTATTTTATAATGTATTTTCAATGGTAGACTAGCATTACCATATATTCTAAGGTATTTTCAATGATACACTACAAATTACGATATATTATAAGGTATTTTCAATGATACCCTGCATATTAAGTTATATTATAAGGTATTTTCAATGATAAACTGCTATATATTATAAGGTATTTTCAATGATACACTGCATATTACGTTATATTATAAGGTTTTTTCAATGATGCACTGCATATTACGTTATACTATAAGGTATTTTCAATGATACACTACAAATTACGATATTTATAAGGTATTTTCAATGATACACTGCATATTACGTTATTTTATAAGGTATTTTTAATGATATATATCATATTACGTTATATTATAAGGTATTTTCAATGACAGACTGCATATTACATTATTTTATAATGTATTTTCAATGGTAGACTGCAATATAACGTTATATTATAAGGTTTTTTCATTGATAGACTAGAGTTACCATATATTCTGAGGTATTTTCAATGATACACTACAAATTACGATATATTATAAGGTATTTTCAATGATAACCTGCATATTACGTTATATTATAAGGTATTTTCAATGATACACTGCATATTACGTTATATGATAAGGTATTTTCAATGATACACTGCATATTACGTTATATTATAAGGTTTTTTCATTGATAGACTAGAGTTACCATATATTCTGAGGTATTTTCAATGATACACTACAAATTACGATATATTATAAGGTATTTTCAATGATAACCTGCATATTACGTTATATTATAAAGTATTTTCAATGATACACTGCATATTAAGTTATATTATAAGGTATTTCAATGATACACTACAAATTACGATATATTATAAGGTATTTTCAATGATACCCTGCATATTAAGTTATATTATAAGGTAGTTTCTATGATACACTGCATATTACGTTATATTATAAGGTATTTTCAAAGATACACTACAAATTACGATATATTATAAGGTATTTTCAATGATACACTGCATATTACGTTATGTTATAAGGTATTTTCAATGATACACCGCATATTACGTTATATTATAAGGTATTTTCAATGATACACTGCATATTACGTTATATTATAAGGTATTTTCAATGATACACTGCATATTACGTTATATTATAAGGTATTTTCAATGATACACTGCATATTACGTTATATTATAAGGTATTTTCAATGATACACTGCATATTACGTTATATTATAAGGTATTTTCAATGATACACTGCATATTACGTTATATTATAAGGTATTTTCAATGATACACTGCATATTACGTTATATTATAAGGGATTTTCAATGATACACTGCATATTACGTTATATGGGAAGGTATTTTCAATGAAACATTGCATATTACGTTATATTATAAGGTATTTTCAATGATACACTGCATATTACGTTATATGAGAAGGTATTTTCATTGATACACTACAAATTACGATATAATATAAGGTATCTTCTATGATACACTGCATATTACGTTATATGGGAAGGTATTTTCAATGATACACTGCTTATTACGTTATATTATAAGGTATTTTCAATGATAAACTACTACGTATTATAAGGTATTTTCAATGATACACTGCATATTACGTTATATTATAAGGTATTTTCAATGATACACTGCATATTACGTTATATTATAAGGTATTTTCAATGATACACTGCATATTACGTTATATTATAAGGTAATTTCAAAGATACACAGTATATTACGTTATATTATAAGGTATTTTCAATGGTAGACTGCATATTACGTTATATTATAAGGTATTTTCAGTGATAGACTAGCATTACCATATATTCTAAGGTATTTTCAATGATACACTACAAATTACGATATATTATAAGGTATTTTCAATGATACCCTGCATATTAAGTTATATTATAAGGTATTTTCAATGATAAACTGCTATATATTATAAGGTATTTTCAATGATACACCGCATATTACGTTATATTATAAGGTATTTTCAATGATACACTGCATATTACGTTATATTATAAGGTATTTTCAATGATACACTGCATATTACGTTATATTATAAGGTATTTTCAATGATACACTGCATATTACGTTATATTATAAGGTATTTTCATTGATAGACTAGAATTACCATATATTCTAAGGTATTTTCAATTATACACTACAAATTACGATATATTATAAGGTATTTTCAATGATACCCTGCATATTATGTTATATTATAAGGTATTTTCAATGATAAACTGCTATATATTATAAGGTATTTTCCATGATACACTGCATATTACGTTATTTTATAAGGTATTTTTAATGATATATATCATATTACGTTATATTATAAGGTATTTTCAATGACAGACTGCATATTACATTATTTTATAATGTATTTTCAATGGTAGACTGCATATTACGTTATATTATAAGGTATTTTCAATGATACACCTCATATTACGTTATATTATAAGGTATTTTCAATGATACACTGCATATTACGATATATTATAAGGTATTTTCAATGATACACTGCATATTACGTTATATTATAAGGTATTTTCAATGATACACCGCATATTACGTTATATTATAAGGTATTTTCAATGATACACTGCATATTACGTTATATTATAAGGTATTTTCAATGATACACTGCATATTAAGTTATATTATAAGGTATTTTCAATGATACACTGCATATTACGTTATATTATAAGGTATTTTCAATGATACACCGCATATTACGTTATATTATAAGGTATTTTCAATGATACACTGCATATTACGTTATATTATAAGGTATTTTCAATGATACACTGCATATTAAGTTATATTATAAGGTATTTTCAATGATACACTGCATATTACGTTATATTATAAGGTAATTTCAAAGATACACAGTATATTACGTTATATTATAAGGTATTTTCAATGATACACTGCATATTGCGTTATATTATAAGGTATTTTCAATGACAGACTACATATTACATTATTTTATAATGTATTTTCAATGGTAGACTAGCATTACCATATATTCTAAGGTATTTTCAATGATACACTACAAATTACGATATATTATAAGGTATTTTCAATGATACCCTGCATATTAAGTTATATTATAAGGTATTTTCAATGATAAACTGCTATATATTATAAGGTATTTTCAATGATACACTGCATATTACGTTATATTATAAGGTTTTTTCAATGATGCACTGCATATTACGTTATACTATAAGGTATTTTCAATGATACACTACAAATTACGATATATTATAAGGTATTTTCCATGATACACTGCATATTACGTTATTTTATAAGGTATTTTTTAATGATATATATCATATTACGTTATATTATAAGGTATTTTCAATGACAGACTGCATATTACATTATTTTATAATGTATTTTCAATGGTAGACTGCATATTACGTTATATTATAAGGTTTTTTCATTGATAGACTAGAGTTACCATATATTCTGAGGTATTTTCAATGATACACTACAAATTACGATATATTATAAGGTATTTTCAATGATAACCTGCATATTACGTTATATTATAAGGTATTTTCAATGATACACTGCATATTACGTTATATGATAAGGTATTTTCAATGATACACTGCATATTACGTTATATTATAAGGTTTTTTCATTGATAGACTAGAGTTACCATATATTCTGAGGTATTTTCAATGATACACTACAAATTACGATATATTATAAGGTATTTTCAATGATAACCTGCATATTACGTTATATTATAAAGTATTTTCAATGATACACTGCATATTAAGTTATATTATAAGGTATTTTCAATGATACACTACAAATTACGATATATTATAAGGTATTTTCAATGATACCCTGCATATTAAGTTATATTATAAGGTAGTTTCAATGATACACTGCATATTACGTTATATTATAAGGTATTTTCAAAGATACACTACAAATTACGATATATTATAAGGTATTTTCAATGATACACTGCATATTACGTTATGTTATAAGGTATTTTCAATGATACACCGCATATTACGTTATATTATAAGGTATTTTCAATGATACACTGCATATTACGTTATATTATAAGGTATTTTCAATGATACACTGCATATTACGTTATATTATAAGGTATTTTCAATGATACACTGCATATTACGTTATATTATAAGGTATTTTCAATGATACACTGCATATTACGTTATATTATAAGGTATTTTCAATGATACACTGCATATTACGTTATATTATAAGGTATTTTCAATGATACACTGCATATTACGTTATATTATAAGGGATTTTCAATGATACACTGCATATTACGTTATATGGGAAGGTATTTTCAATGAAACATTGCATATTACGTTATATTATAAGGTATTTTCAATGATACACTGCATATTACGTTATATGAGAAGGTATTTTCATTGATACACTACAAATTACGATATAATATAAGGTATCTTCTATGATACACTGCATATTACGTTATATGGGAAGGTATTTTCAATGATACACTGCTTATTACGTTATATTATAAGGTATTTTCAATGATAAACTACTACGGATTATAAGGTATTTTCAATGATACACTGCATATTACGTTATATTATAAGGTATTTTCAATGATACACTGCATATTACGTTATATTATAAGGTATTTTCAATGATACACTGCAAATTACGTTAAATTATAAGGTATTTTCAAAGATACACTACAAATAACGATATATTATAAGGTATTTTCAATGATACACTGCATATTACGTTATATTATAAGGTATTTTGAATGCTACACTGCATATTACGTTATATTATAAGGTATTTTCAATGATACACTGCATATTACGTTATATTATAAGGTATTTTCAATGATACACTGCATATTACGTTATATTATAAGGGATTTTCAATGATACACTGCATATTACGTTATTTGGGAAGGTATTTTCAATGAAACACTGCATATTACGTTATATTATAAGGTATTTTCATTGATAGACAAGAATTACCATATATTCTAAGGTATTTTCAATGATACACTGCATATTACGTTATATTATAAGGTATTTTCAATGATACACTGCATATTACGTTATATTATGAGGTATTTTCAATGATACACTGCATATTACGTTATATTATAAGGTATTTTCATTGATAGACTAGAATTACCATATATTCTAAGGTATTTTCAATTATACACTACAAATTACGATATATTATAAGGTATTTTCAATGATACACTGCATATTACGTTATATTATAAGGTATTTTCAATGATACACTGCATATTACGTTATATTATAAGGTATTTTCAATGATACACTGCATATTACGTTATATTATAAGGTATTTTCATTGATAGACTAGAATTACCATATATTCTAAGGTATTTTCAATTATACACTACAAATTACGATATATTATAAGGTATTTTCAATGATACCCTGCATATTATGTTATATTATAAGGTATTTTCAATGATAAACTGCTATATATTATAAGGTATTTTCCATGATACACTGCATATTACGTTATTTTATAAGGTATTTTTAATGATATATATCATATTACGTTATATTATAAGGTATTTTCAATGATACACTGCATATTACGTTATATGAGAAGGTATTTTCATTGATACACTACAAATTACGATATAATATAAGGTATCTTCTATGATACACTGCATATTACGTTATATGGGAAGGTATTTTCAATGATACACTGCTTATTACGTTATATTATAAGGTATTTTCAATGATAAACTACTACGTATTATAAGGTATTTTCAATGATACACTGCATATTACGTTATATTATAAGGTATTTTCAATGATACACTGCATATTACGTTATATTATAAGGTATTTTCAATGATACACTGCAAATTACGTTAAATTATAAGGTATTTTCAAAGATACACTACAAATAACGATATATTATAAGGTATTTTCAATGATACACTGCATATTACGTTATATTATAAGGTATTTTGAATGCTACACTGCATATTACGTTATATTATAAGGTATTTTCAATGATACACTGCATATTACGTTATATTATAAGGTATTTTCAATGATACACTGCATATTACGTTATATTATAAGGGATTTTCAATGATACACTGCATATTACGTTATTTGGGAAGGTATTTTCAATGAAACACTGCATATTACGTTATATTATAAGGTATTTTCATTGATAGACAAGAATTACCATATATTCTAAGGTATTTTCAATGATACACTGCATATTACGTTATATTATAAGGTATTTTCAATGATACACTGCATATTACGTTATATTATGAGGTATTTTCAATGATACACTGCATATTACGTTATATTATAAGGTATTTTCATTTATAGACTAGAATTACCATATATTCTAAGGTATTTTCAATTATACACTACAAATTACGATATATTATAAGGTATTTTCAATGATACACCGCATATTACGTTATATTATAAGGTATTTTCAATGATACACTGCATATTACGTTATATTATAAGGTATTTTCAATGATACACTGCATATTACGTTATATTATAAGGTATTTTCATTGATAGACTAGAATTACCATATATTCTAAGGTATTTTCAATTATACACTACAAATTACGATATATTATAAGGTATTTTCAATGATACCCTGCATATTATGTTATATTATAAGGTATTTTCAATGATAAACTGCTATATATTATAAGGTATTTTCCATGATACACTGCATATTACGTTATTTTATAAGGTATTTTTAATGATATATATCATATTACGTTATATTATAAGGTATTTTCAATGACAGACTGCATATTACATTATTTTATAATGTATTTTCAATGGTAGACTGCATATTACGTTATATTATAAGGTATTTTCAATGATACACCTCATATTACGTTATATTATAAGGTATTTTCAATGATACACTGCATATTACGATATATTATAAGGTATTTTCAATGATACACTGCATATTACGTTATATTATAAGGTATTTTCAATGATACACCGCATATTACGTTATATTATAAGGTATTTTCAATGATACACTGCATATTACGTTATATTATAAGGTATTTTCAATGATACACTGCATATTAAGTTATATTATAAGGTATTTTCAATGATACACTGCATATTACGTTATATTATAAGGTATTTTCAATGATACACCGCATATTACGTTATATTATAAGGTATTTTCAATGATACACTGCATATTACGTTATATTATAAGGTATTTTCAATGATACACTGCATATTAAGTTATATTATAAGGTATTTTCAATGATACACTGCATATTACGTTATATTATAAGGTAATTTCAAAGATACACAGTATATTACGTTATATTATAAGGTATTTTCAATGATACACTGCATATTGCGTTATATTATAAGGTATTTTCAATGACAGACTACATATTACATTATTTTATAATGTATTTTCAATGGTAGACTAGCATTACCATATATTCTAAGGTATTTTCAATGATACACTACAAATTACGATATATTATAAGGTATTTTCAATGATACCCTGCATATTAAGTTATATTATAAGGTATTTTCAATGATAAACTGCTATATATTATAAGGTATTTTCAATGATACACTGCATATTACGTTATATTATAAGGTTTTTTCAATGATGCACTGCATATTACGTTATACTATAAGGTATTTTCAATGATACACTACAAATTACGATATATTATAAGGTATTTTCCATGATACACTGCATATTACGTTATTTTATATGGTATTTTTAATGATATATATCATATTACGTTATATTATAAGGTATTTTCAATGACAGACTGCATATTACATTATTTTATAATGTATTTTCAATGGTAGACTGCATATTACGTTATATTATAAGGTTTTTTCATTGATAGACTAGAGTTACCATATATTCTGAGGTATTTTCAATGATACACTACAAATTACGATATATTATAAGGTATTTTCAATGATAACCTGCATATTACGTTATATTATAAGGTATTTTCAATGATACACTGCATATTACGTTATATGATAAGGTATTTTCAATGATACACTGCATATTACGTTATATTATAAGGTTTTTTCATTGATAGACTAGAGTTACCATATATTCTGAGGTATTTTCAATGATACACTACAAATTACGATATATTATAAGGTATTTTCAATGATAACCTGCATATTACGTTATATTATAAAGTATTTTCAATGATACACTGCATATTAAGTTATATTATAAGGTATTTTCAATGATACACTACAAATTACGATATATTATAAGGTATTTTCAATGATACCCTGCATATTAAGTTATATTATAAGGTAGTTTCAATGATACACTGCATATTACGTTATATTATAAGGTATTTTCAAAGATACACTACAAATTACGATATATTATAAGGTATTTTCAATGATACACTGCATATTACGTTATGTTATAAGGTATTTTCAATGATACACCGCATATTACGTTATATTATAAGGTATTTTCAATGATACACTGCATATTACGTTATATTATAAGGTATTTTCAATGATACACTGCATATTACGTTATATTATAAGGTATTTTCAATGATACACTGCATATTACGTTATATTATAAGGTATTTTCAATGATACACTGCATATTACGTTATATTATAAGGTATTTTCAATGATACACTGCATATTACGTTATATTATAAGGTATTTTCAATGATACACTGCATATTACGTTATATTATAAGGGATTTTCAATGATACACTGCATATTACGTTATATGGGAAGGTATTTTCAATGAAACATTGCATATTACGTTATATTATAAGGTATTTTCAATGATACACTGCATATTACGTTATATGAGAAGGTATTTTCATTGATACACTACAAATTACGATATAATATAAGGTATCTTCTATGATACACTGCATATTACGTTATATGGGAAGGTATTTTCAATGATACACTGCTTATTACGTTATATTATAAGGTATTTTCAATGATAAACTACTACGGATTATAAGGTATTTTCAATGATACACTGCATATTACGTTATATTATAAGGTATTTTCAATGATACACTGCATATTACGTTATATTATAAGGTATTTTCAATGATACACTGCAAATTACGTTAAATTATAAGGTATTTTCAAAGATACACTACAAATAACGATATATTATAAGGTATTTTCAATGATACACTGCATATTACGTTATATTATAAGGTATTTTGAATGCTACACTGCATATTACGTTATATTATAAGGTATTTTCAATGATACACTGCATATTACGTTATATTATAAGGTATTTTCAATGATACACTGCATATTACGTTATATTATAAGGGATTTTCAATGATACACTGCATATTACGTTATTTGGGAAGGTATTTTCAATGAAACACTGCATATTACGTTATATTATAAGGTATTTTCATTGATAGACAAGAATTACCATATATTCTAAGGTATTTTCAATGATACACTGCATATTACGTTATATTATAAGGTATTTTCAATGATACACTGCATATTACGTTATATTATGAGGTATTTTCAATGATACACTGCATATTACGTTATATTATAAGGTATTTTCATTTATAGACTAGAATTACCATATATTCTAAGGTATTTTCAATTATACACTACAAATTACGATATATTATAAGGTATTTTCAATGATACACCGCATATTACGTTATATTATAAGGTATTTTCAATGATACACTGCATATTACGTTATATTATAAGGTATTTTCAATGATACACTGCATATTACGTTATATTATAAGGTATTTTCATTGATAGACTAGAATTACCATATATTCTAAGGTATTTTCAATTATACACTACAAATTACGATATATTATAAGGTATTTTCAATGATACCCTGCATATTATGTTATATTATAAGGTATTTTCAATGATAAACTGCTATATATTATAAGGTATTTTCCATGATACACTGCATATTACGTTATTTTATAAGGTATTTTTAATGATATATATCATATTACGTTATATTATAAGGTATTTTCAATGATACACTGCATATTACGTTATATTATAAGGTATTTTCAATGATACACTACAAATTACGATATAATATAAGGTATCTTCTATGATACACTGCATATTACGTTATATGGGAAGGTATTTTCAATGATACACTGCTTATTACGTTATATTATAAGGTATTTTCAATGATAAACTACTACGTATTATAAGGTATTTTCAATGATACACTGCATATTACGTTATATTATAAGGTATTTTCAATGATACACTGCATATTACGTTATATTATAAGGTATTTTCAATGATACACTGCAAATTACGTTAAATTATAAGGTATTTTCAAAGATACACTACAAATAACGATATATTATAAGGTATTTTCAATGATACACTGCATATTACGTTATATTATAAGGTATTTTGAATGCTACACTGCATATTACGTTATATTATAAGGTATTTTCAATGATACACTGCATATTACGTTATATTATAAGGTATTTTCAATGATACACTGCATATTACGTTATATTATAAGGGATTTTCAATGATACACTGCATATTACGTTATTTGGGAAGGTATTTTCAATGAAACACTGCATATTACGTTATATTATAAGGTATTTTCATTGATAGACAAGAATTACCATATATTCTAAGGTATTTTCAATGATACACTGCATATTACGTTATATTATAAGGTATTTTCAATGATACACTGCATATTACGTTATATTATAAGGTATTTTCAATGATACACTGCATATTACGTTATATTATAAGGTATTTTCATTTATAGACTAGAATTACCATATATTCTAAGGTATTTTCAATGATACACTACAAATTACGATATATTATAAGGTATTTTCAATGATACACCGCATATTACGTTATATTATAAGGTATTTTCAATGATACACTGCATATTACGTTATATTATAAGGTATTTTCAATGATACACTGCATATTACGTTATATTATAAGGTATTTTCATTGATAGACTAGAATTACCATATATTCTAAGGTATTTTCAATTATACACTACAAATTACGATATATTATAAGGTATTTTCAATGATACCCTGCATATTATGTTATATTATAAGGTATTTTCAATGATAAACTGCTATATATTATAAGGTATTTTCCATGATACACTGCATATTACGTTATTTTATAAGGTATTTTTAATGATATATATCATATTACGTTATATTATAAGGTATTTTCAATGACAGACTGCATATTACATTATTTTATAATGTATTTTCAATGGTAGACTGCATATTACGTTATATTATAAGGTATTTTCAATGATACACCGCATATTACGTTATATTATAAGGTATTTTCAATGATACACTGCATATTACGTTATATTATAAGGTATTTTCAATGATACACTGCATATTACGTTATATGATAAGGTATTTTCAATGATACACTGCATATTACGTTATATTATAAGGTTTTTTCAATGATGCACTGCATATTACGTTATACTATAAGGTATTTTCAATGATACACTACAAATTACGATATATTATAAGGTATTTTCAATGATACACTGCATATTACGTTATATTATAAGGTATTTTCAATGATACACCGCATATTACGTTATATTATAAGGTATTTTCAATGATACACTGCATATTACGTTATATTATAAGGTATTTTCAATGATACACTGCATATTAAGTTATATTATAAGGTATTTTCAATGATACACTGCATATTACGTTATATTATAAGGTAATTTCAAAGATACACAGTATATTACGTTATATTATAAGGTATTTTCAATGATACACTGCATATTACGTTATATTATAAGGTATTTTCAATGATACACTGCATATTACGTTATATGATAAGGTATTTTCAATGATACATTGCATATTACGTTATATTATAAGGTTTTTTCAATGATGCACTGCATATTACGTTATACTATAAGGTATTTTCAATGATACACTACAAATTACGATATATTATAAGGTATTTTCAATGATACACTGCATATTACGTTATATTATAAGGTATTTTCAATGATACACCGCATATTACGTTATATTATAAGGTATTTTCAATGATACACTGCATATTACGTTATATTATAAGGTATTTTCAATGATACACTGCATATTAAGTTATATTATAAGGTATTTTCAATGATACACTGCATATTACGTTATATTATAAGGTAATTTCAAAGATACACAGTATATTACGTTATATTATAAGGTATTTTCAATGATACACTGCATATTGCGTTATATTATAAGGTATTTTCAATGACAGACTACATATTACATTATTTTATAATGTATTTTCAATGGTAGACTAGCATTACCATATATTCTAAGGTATTTTCAATGATACACTACAAATTACGATATATTATAAGGTATTTTCAATGATACCCTGCATATTAAGTTATATTATAAGGTATTTTCAATGATAAACTGCTATATATTATAAGGTATTTTCAATGATACACTGCATATTACGTTATATTATAAGGTTTTTTCAATGATGCACTGCATATTACGTTATACTATAAGGTATTTTCAATGATACACTACAAATTACGATATATTATAAGGTATTATCCATGATACACTGCATATTACGTTATTTTATATGGTATTTTTAATGATATATATCATATTACGTTATATTATAAGGTATTTTCAATGACAGACTGCATATTACATTATTTTATAATGTATTTTCAATGGTAGACTGCATATTACGTTATATTATAAGGTTTTTTCATTGATAGACTAGAGTTACCATATATTCTGAGGTATTTTCAATGATACACTACAAATTACGATATATTATAAGGTATTTTCAATGATAACCTGCATATTACGTTATATTATAAGGTATTTTCAATGATACACTGCATATTACGTTATATGATAAGGTATTTTCAATGATACACTGCATATTACGTTATATTATAAGGTTTTTTCATTGATAGACTAGAGTTACCATATATTCTGAGGTATTTTCAATGATACACTACAAATTACGATATATTATAAGGTATTTTCAATGATAACCTGCATATTACGTTATATTATAAAGTATTTTCAATGATACACTGCATATTAAGTTATATTATAAGGTATTTTCAATGATACACTACAAATTACGATATATTATAAGGTATTTTCAATGATACCTTGCATATTAAGTTATATTATAAGGTAGTTTCTATGATACACTGCATATTACGTTATATTATAAGGTATTTTCAAAGATACACTACAAATTACGATATATTATAAGGTATTTTCAATGATACACTGCATATTACGTTATGTTATAAGGTATTTTCAATGATACACCGCATATTACGTTATATTATAAGGTATTTTCAATGATACACTGCATATTACGTTATATTATAAGGTATTTTCAATGATACACTGCATATTACGTTATATTATAAGGTATTTTCAATGATACACTGCATATTACGTTATATTATAAGGTATTTTCAATGATACACTGCATATTACGTTATATTATAAGGTATTTTCAATGATACACTGCATATTACGTTATATTATAAGGTATTTTCAATGATACACTGCATATTACGTTATATTATAAGGGATTTTCAATGATACACTGCATATTACGTTATATGGGAAGGTATTTTCAATGAAACACTGCATATTACGTTATATTATAAGGTATTTTCAATGATACACTGCATATTACGTTATATGAGAAGGTATTTTCATTGATACACTACAAATTACGATATAATATAAGGTATCTTCTATGATACACTGCATATTACGTTATATGGGAAGGTATTTTCAATGATACACTGCTTATTACGTTATATTATAAGGTATTTTCAATGATAAACTACTACGTATTATAAGGTATTTTCAATGATACACTGCATATTACGTTATATTATAAGGTATTTTCAATGATACACTGCATATTACGTTATATTATAAGGTATTTTCAATGATACACTGCAAATTACGTTAAATTATAAGGTATTTTCAAAGATACACTACAAATAACGAAATATTATAAGGTATTTTCAATGATACACTGCATATTACGTTATATTATAAGGTATTTTGAATGCTACACTGCATATTACGTTATATTATAAGGTATTTTCAATGATACACTGCATATTACGTTATATTATAAGGTATTTTCAATGATACACTGCATATTACGTTATATTATAAGGGATTTTCAATGATACACTGCATATTACGTTATTTGGGAAGGTATTTTCAATGAAACACTGCATATTACGTTATATTATAAGGTATTTTCATTGATAGACAAGAATTACCATATATTCTAAGGTATTTTCAATGATACACTGCATATTACGTTATATTATAAGGTATTTTCAATGATACACTGCATATTACGTTATATTATGAGGTATTTTCAATGATACACTGCATATTACGTTATATTATAAGGTATTTTCAAAGATACACTACAAATAACGATATATTATAAGGTATTTTCATTGATACACTACAAATTACGATATATTATAAGGTATTTTCAATAATACACTGCATATTACGTTATATGGGAAGGTATTTTCAATGATACACTGCATATTACGTTATATTATAAGGTATTTTCAATGATACACTGCATATTACGTTATATGGGAAGGTATTTTCAATGATACACTGCATATTACGTTATATTATAAGGTATTTTCATTGATAGACAAGAATTACCATATATTCTAAGGTATTTTCAACGATACACTGCATATTACGTTATATGGGAAGGTATTTTCAATGATACACTGCAAATTACGTTATATTATAAGGTATTTTCAATGATACACTGCATATTACGTTATATTATGAGGTATTTTCAATGATACACTGCATATTACGTTATATTATAAGGTATTTTCAATGATACACAGCATATTACGTTATATTATAAGGTATTTTCAATGATAAACTACTACGTATTATAAGGTATTTTCAATGATACACTGCATATTACGTTATATTATAAGGTATTTTCAATGATACACTGCATATTACGTTATATTATGAGGTATTTTCAATGATACACTGCATATTACGTTATATGGGAAGGTATTTTCAATGATACACTGCATATTACGTTATATTATAAGGTATTTTCAAAGATACACTACAAATTACGATATATTATAAGGTATTTTCAATGATACACTGCATATTACGTTATGTTATAAGGTATTTTCAATGATACACCGCATATTACGTTATATTATAAGGTATTTTCAATGATACACTGCATATTACGTTATATTATAACGTATTTTCAATGACACACTGCATATTACGTTATATTATAAGGTATTTTCAATGATACACTGCATATTACGTTATATTATAAGGTTTTTTCAATGATGCACTGCATATTACGTTATACTATAAGGTATTTTCAATGATACACTACAAATTACGATATATTATAAGGTATTTTCCATGATACACTGCATATTACGTTATATTATAAGGTATTTTCATTGATAGACTAGAGTTACCATATATTCTAAGGTATTTTCAATGATACACTACAAATTACGATATATTATAAGGTATTTTCAATGATAACCTGCATATTACGTTATATTATAAAGTATTTTCAATGATACACTGCATATTAAGTTATATTATAAGGTATTTTCAATGATACACTGCAAATTACGTTATATTATAAGGTATTTTCAATGATACACCGCATAGTACGTTATATTATAAGGTATTTTCAATGATACACTGCATATTACGTTATATTATAAGGTATTTTCAATGATACACTGCATATTACGTTATATTATAAGGTATTTTCATTGATAGACTAGAATTACCATATATTCTAAGGTATTTTCAATTATACACTACAAATTACGATATATTATAAGGTATTTTCAATGATACCCTGCATATTAAGTTATATTATAAGGTATTTTCAATGATAAACTGCTATATATTATAAGGTATTTTCTATGATACACTGCATATTACGTTATATTATAAGGTATTTTCAATGATACACTGCATATTACGTTATATTATAAGGTTTTTTCAATGATGCACTGCATATTACGTTATACTATAAGGTATTTTCAATGATACACTACAAATTACGATATATTATAAGGTATTTTCCATGATACACTGCATATTACGTTATACTATAAGGTATTTTCAATGATACACTACAAATTACGATATATTATAAGGTATTTTCCATGATACACTGCATATTCCGTTATTTTATAAGGTATTTTTAATGATATATATCATATTACGTTATATTATAAGGTATTTTCAATGACAGACTGCATATTACATTATTTTATAATGTATTTTCAATGGTAGACTGCATATTACGTTATATTATAAGGTATTTTCAATGATACACCGCATATTACGTTATATTATAAGGTATTTTCAATGATACACTGCATATTACGTTATACTATAAGGTATTTTCAATGATACACTACAAATTACGATATATTATAAGGTATTTTCCATGATACACTGCATATTACGTTATATTATAAGGTATTTTCATTGATAGACTAGAATTACCATATATTCTAAGGTATTTTCAATGATACACTACAAATTACGATATATTATGAGGTATTTTCAATGATAACCTGCATATTACGTTATATTATAAAGTATTTTCAATGATACACTGCATATTACGTTATATTATAAGGTATTTTCAATGGTATACTGTATATTACGATATATTATAAGGTATTTTCAATGATACACTGCATATTACGTTATATTATAAGGTATTTTCAATGATACACTGCATATTACGTTATATTATAAGGTAATTTCAAAGATACACAGTATATTACGTTATATTATAAGGTATTTTCAATGGTAGACTGCAAATTACGTTATATTATAAGGTATTTTCAGTGATAGACTAGCATTACCATATATTCTAAGGTATTTTCAATGATACACTACAAATTACGATATATTATAAGGTATTTTCAATGATACCCTGCATATTAAGTTATATTATAAGGTATTTTCAATGATAAACTGCTATATATTATAAGGTATTTTCAATGATACACCGCATATTACGTTATATTATAAGGTATTTTCAATGATACACTGCATATTACGTTATATTATAAGGTATTTTCAATGATACACCGCATATTACGTTATATTATAAGGTATTTTCAATGATACACTGCATATTACGTTATATTATAAGGTATTTTCAATGATACACTGCATATTACGTTATATGATAAGGTATTTTCAATGATACACTGCATATTACGTTATATTATAAGGTTTTTTCAATGATGCACTGCATATTACGTTATACTATAAGGTATTTTCAATGATACACTACAAATTACGATATATTATAAGGTATTTTCAATGATACACTGCATATTACGTTATATTATAAGGTATTTTCAATGATACACCGCATATTACGTTATATTATAAGGTATTTTCAATGATACACTGCATATTACGTTATATTATAAGGTATTTTCAATGATACACTGCATATTACGTTATATTATAAGGTATTTTCAATGATACACTGCATATTAAGTTATATTATAAGGTATTTTCAATGATACACTGCATATTACGTTATATTATAAGGTATTTTCAATGA
The DNA here is from genome assembly GCA_916610255.1 of Lasioglossum lativentre. Lineage (NCBI taxonomy): Eukaryota > Metazoa > Arthropoda > Insecta > Hymenoptera > Halictidae > Lasioglossum > Lasioglossum lativentre. Next base: position 214,391 of record CAKAJI010000490.1, read on the forward strand.
CAGACTACATATTACATTATTTTATAATGTATTTTCAATGGTAGACTGCATATTACGTTATATTATAAGGTATTTTCAGTGATAGACTAGCATTACCAATTACCATATATTCTAAGGTATTTTCAATGATACACTACAAATTACGATATATTATAAGGTATTTTCAATGATACCCTGCATATTAAGTTATATTATAAGGTATTTTCAATGATAAACTGCTATATATTATAAGGTATTTTCAATGATACACTGCATATTACGTTATATTATAAGGTTTTTTCAATGATGCACTGCATATTACGTTATACTATAAGGTATTTTCAATGATACACTACAAATTACGATATATTATAAGGTATTTTCCATGATACACTGCATATTACGTTATTTTATAAGGTATTTTTAATGATATATATCATATTACGTTATATTATAAGGTATTTTCAATGACAGACTGCATATTACATTACTTTATAATGTATTTTCAATGGTAGACTGCATATTACGTTATATTATAAGGTATTTTCAATGATACACCGCATATTACGTTATATTATAAGGTATTTTCAATGATACACTGCATATTACGTTATATGATAAGGTATTTTCAATGATACACTGCATATTACGTTATATTATAAGGTTTTTTCATTGATAGACTAGAGTTACCATATATTCTGAGGTATTTTCAATGATACACTACAAATTACGATATATTATAAGGTATTTTCAATGATAACCTGCATATTACGTTATATTATAAAGTATTTTCAATGATACACTGCATATTAAGTTATATTATAAGGTATTTTCAATGATACACTGCAAATTACGTTACATTATAAGGTATTTTCAATGATACACCGCATATTACGTTATATTATAAGGTATTTTCAATGATACACTGCATATTACGTTATATGATAAGGTATTTTCAATGATACACTGCATATTACGTTATATTATAAGGTTTTTTCAATGATGCACTGCATATTACGTTATACTATAAGGTATTTTCAATGATACACTACAAATTACGATATATTATAAGGTATTTTCAATGATACCCTGCATATTAAGTTATATTATAAGGTATTTTCTATGATACACTGCATATTACGTTATATTATAAGGTATTTTCAAAGATACACTACAAATTACGATATATTATAAGGTATTTTCAATGATACACTGCATATTACGTTATGTTATAAGGTATTTTCAATGATACACCGCATATTACGTTATATTATAAGGTATTTTCAATGATACACTGCATATTACGTTATATTATAAGGTATTTTCAATGATACACTGCATATTACGTTATATTATAAGGTATTTTCAATGATACACTGCATATTAAGTTATATTATAAGGTATTTTCAATGATACACTGCATATTGCGTTATATTATAAGGTATTTTCAATGACAGACTACATATTACATTATTTTATAATGTATTTTCAATGGTAGACTGCATATTACGTTATATTATAAGGTATTTTCAGTGATAGACTAGCATTACCATATATTCTAAGGTATTTTCAATGATACACTACAAATTACGATATATTATAAGGTATTTTCAATGATACCCTGCATATTAAGTTATATTATAAGGTATTTTCAATGATAAACTGCTATATATTATAAGGTATTTTCAATGATAACCTGCATATTACGTTATATTATAAAGTATTTTCAATGACAGACTACATATTACATTATTTTATAATGTATTTTCAATGGTAGACTGCATATTACGTTATATTATAAGGTATTTTCAGTGATAGACTAGCATTACCATATATTCTAAGGTATTTTCAATGATACACTACAAATTACGATATATTATAAGGTATTTTCAATGATACCCTGCATATTAAGTTATATTATAAGGTATTTTCAATGATAAACTGCTATATATTATAAGGTATTTTCAATGATACACTGCATATTACGTTATATTATAAGGTTTTTTCAATGATGCACTGCATATTACGTTATACTATAAGGTATTTTCAATGATACACTACAAATTACGATATATTATAAGGTATTTTCCATGATACACTGCATATTACGTTATTTTATAAGGTATTTTTAATGATATATATCATATTACGTTATATTATAAGGTATTTTCAATGACAGACTGCATATTACATTATTTTATAATGTATTTTCAATGGTAGACTGCATATTACGTTATATTATAAGGTATTTTCAATGATACACCGCATATTACGTTATATTATAAGGTATTTTCAATGATACACTGCATATTACGATATATTATAAGGTATTTTCAATGATAACCTGCATATTACGTTATATTATAAAGTATTTTCAATGATACACTGCATATTAAGTTATATTATAAGGTATTTTCAATGATACACTGCATATTACGTTATATTATAAGGTATTTTCAATGATACACTGCATATTAAGTTATATTATAAGGTATTTTCAATGATACACTGCATATTACGTTATATTATAAGGTAATTTCAAAGATACACAGTATATTACGTTATATTATAAGGTATTTTCAATGATACACTGCATATTGCGTTATTTTATAATGTATTTTCAATGGTAGACTGCATATTACGTTATATTATAAGGTATTTTCAGTGATAGACTAGCATTACCATATATTCTAAGGTATTTTCAATGATACACTACAAATTACGATATATTATAAGGTATTTTCAATGATACCCTGCATATTAAGTTATTTATAAGGTATTTTCAATGATAAACTGCTATATATTATAAGGTATTTTCAATGATACACTGCATATTACGTTATATTATAAGGTTTTTTCAATGATGCACTGCATATTACGTTATACTCTAAGGTATTTTCAATGATACACTACAAATTACGATATATTATAAGGTATTTTCCATGATACACTGCATATTACGTTATTTTATAATGTATTTTTAATGATATATATCATATTACGTTATATTATAAGGTTTTTTCAATGATGCACTGCATATTACGTTATACTATAAGGTATTTTCAATGATACACTACAAATTACGATATATTATTAGGTATTTTCAATGATACCCTGCATATTAAGTTATATTATAAGGTATTTTCTATGATACACTGCATATTACGTTATATTATAAGGTATTTTCAAAGATACACTACAAATTACGATATATTATAAGGTATTTTCAATGATACACTGCATATTACGTTATGTTATAAGGTATTTTCAATGATACACCGCATATTACGTTATATTATAAGGTATTTTCAATGATACACTGCATATTACGTTATATTATAAGGTATTTTCAATGATACACTGCATATTACGTTATATTATAAGGTATTTTCAATGATACACTGCATATTACGTTATATTATAAGGTATTTTCAATGATACACTGCATATTAAGTTATATTATAAGGTATTTTCAATGATACACTGCATATTACGTTATATTATAAGGTAATTTCAAAGATACACAGTATATTACGTTATATTATAAGGTATTTTCAATGATACACTGCATATTGCGTTATATTATAAGGTATTTTCAATGACAGACTACATATTACATTATTTTATAATGTATTTTCAATGGTAGACTGCATATTACGTTATATTATAAGGTATTTTCAAAGATACACTACAAATTACGATATATTATAAGGTATTTTCAATGATACACTGCATATTACGTTATGTTATAAGGTATTTTCAATGATACACCGCATATTACGTTATATTATAAGGTATTTTCAATGATACACTGCATATTACGTTATATTATAAGGTATTTTCAATGATACACTGCATATTACGTTATATTATAAGGTATTTTCAATGATACACTGCATATTACGTTATATTATAAGGTATTTTCAATGATACACTGCATATTAAGTTATATTATAAGGTATTTTCAATGATACACTGCATATTACGTTATATTATAAGGTAATTTCAAAGATACACAGTATATTACGTTATATTATAAGGTATTTTCAATGATACACTGCATATTGCGTTATATTATAAGGTATTTTCAATGACAGACTACATATTACATTATTTTATAATGTATTTTCAATGGTAGACTGCATATTACGTTATATTATAAGGTATTTTCAGTGATAGACTAGCATTACCATATATTCTAAGGTATTTTCAATGATACACTACAAATTACGATATATTATAAGGTATTTTCAATGATACCCTGCATATTAAGTTATATTATAAGGTATTTTCAATGATAAACTGCTATATATTATAAGGTATTTTCAATGATACACTGCATATTACGTTATATTATAAGGTTTTTTCAATGATGCACTGCATATTACGTTATACTATAAGGTATTTTCAATGACTACAAATTACGATATATTATAAGGTATTTTCCATGATACACTGCATATTACGTTATTTTATAAGGTATTTTTAATGATATATATCATATTACGTTATATTATAAGGTATTTTCAATGACAGACTGCATATTACATTATTTTATAATGTATTTTCAATGGTAGACTGCATATTACGTTATATTATAAGGTATTTTCAATGATACACCGCATATTACGTTATATTATAAGGTATTTTCAATGATACACTGCATATTACGATATATTATAAGGTATTTTCAATGATAACCTGCATATTACGTTATATTATAAAGTATTTTCAATGATACACTGCATATTAAGTTATATTATAAGGTATTTTCAATGATACACTGCATATTACGTTATATTATAAGGTATTTTCAATGATACACTGCATATTAAGTTATATTATAAGGTATTTTCAATGATACACTGCATATTACGTTATATTATAAGGTAATTTCAAAGATACACAGTATATTACGTTATATTATAAGGTATTTTCAATGATACACTGCATATTGCGTTATTTTATAATGTATTTTCAATGGTAGACTGCATATTACGTTATATTATAAGGTATTTTCAGTGATAGACTAGCATTACCATATATTCTAAGGTATTTTCAATGATACACTACAAATTACGATATATTATAAGGTATTTTCAATGATACCCTGCATATTAAGTTATATTATAAGGTATTTTCAATGATAAACTGCTATATATTATAAGGTATTTTCAATGATACACTGCATATTACGTTATATTATAAGGTTTTTTCAATGATGCACTGCATATTACGTTATACTATAAGGTATTTTCAATGATACACTACAAATTACGATATATTATAAGGTATTTTCCATGATACACTGCATATTACGTTATTTTATAAGGTATTTTTAATGATATATATCATATTACGTTATATTATAAGGTATTTTCAATGACAGACTGCATATTACATTATTTTATAATGTATTTTCAATGGTAGACTGCATATTACGTTATATTATAAGGTATTTTCAATGATACACCGCATATTACGTTATATTATAAGGTATTTTCAATGATACACTGCATATTACGATATATTATAAGGTATTTTCAATGATAACCTGCATATTACGTTATATTATAAAGTATTTTCAATGATACACTGCATATTAAGTTATATTATAAGGTATTTTCAATGATACACTGCAAATTACGTTATATTATAAGGTTTTTTCAATGATACACTGCATATTACGTTATATTATAAGGTTTTTTCAATGATGCACTGCATATTACGTTATACTATAAGGTATTTTCAATGATACACTACAAATTACGATATATTATAAGGTATTTTCCATGATACACTGCATATTACGTTATTTTATAAGGTATTTTTAATGATATATATCATATTACGTTATATTATAAGGTATTTTTAATGACAGACTGCATATTACATTATTTTATAATGTATTTTCAATGGTAGACTGCATATTACGTTATATTATAAGGTATTTTCAATGATACACCGCATATTAAATTATATTATAAGGTATTTTCAATGATACACTGCATATTACGTTATATTATAAGGTATTTTCAATGATACACTGCATATTACGTTATATGATAAGGTATTTTCAATGATACACTGCATATTACGTTATATTATAAGGTTTTTTCAATGATGCACTGCATATTACGTTATACTATAAGGTATTTTCAATGATACACTACAAATTACGATATATTATAAGGTATTTTCCATGATACACTGCATATTACGTTATTTTATAAGGTATTTTTAATGATATAAATCATATTACGTTATATTATAAGGTATTTTCAATGACAGACTGCATATTACATTATTTTATAATGTATTTTCAATGGTAGACTGCATATTACGTTATATTATAAGATATTTTCAATGATACACAGCATATTACGTTATATTATAAGGTATTTTCAATGATACACTGCATATTACGATATATTATAAGGTATTTTCAATGATAACCTGCATATTACGTTATATTATAAAGTATTTTCAATGATACACTGCATATTAAGTTATATTATAAGGTATTTTCAATGATACACTGCAAATTACGTTATATTATAAGGTATTTTCAATGATACACCGCATATTACGTTATATAATAAGGTATTTTCAATGATACACTGCATATTACGTTATATGATAAGGTATTTTCAATGATACACTTCATATTACGTTATATTATAAGGTTTTTTCAATGATGCACTGCATATTACGTTATACTATAAGGTATTTTCAATGATACACTACAAATTACGATATATTATAAGGTATTTTCAATGATACACTGCATATTACGTTATATTATAAGGTATTTTCAATGATACACTGCATATTACGTTATATTATAAGGTATTTTCAATGACAGACTACATATTACATTATTTTATAATGTATTTTCAATGGTAGACTGCATATTACGTTATATTATAAGGTATTTTCAGTGATAGACTAGCATTACCATATATTCTAAGGTATTTTCAATGATACACTACAAATTACGATATATTATAAGGTATTTTCAATGATACCCTGCATATTAAGTTATATTATAAAGTATTTTCAATGATACACTGCATATTAAGTTATATTATAAGGTATTTTCAATGATACACTGCAAATTACGTTATATTATAAGGTTTTTTCAATGATGCACTGCATATTACGTTATACTATAAGGTATTTTCAATGATACACTACAAATTACGATATATTATAAGGTATTTTCCATGATACACTGCATATTACGTTATTTTATAAGGTATTTTTAATGATATATATCATATTACGTTATATTATAAGGTATTTTCAATGACAGACTGCATATTACATTATTTTATAATGTATTTTCAATGGTAGACTGCATATTACGTTATATTATAAGATATTTTCAATGATACACAGCATATTACGTTATATCATAAGGTATTTTCAATGATACAATGCATATTACGTTATATTATAAGGTATTTTCAATGATACACTGCATATTACGTTATATGATAAGGTATTTTCAATGATACACTGCATATTACGTTATATTATAAGGTTTTTTCATTGATAGACTAGAGTTACCATATATTCTAAGGTATTTTCAATGATACACTACAAATTACGATATATTATAAGGTATTTTCAATGATACCCTGCATATTAAGTTATATTATAAGGTATTTTCAATGATAAACTGCTATATATTATAAGGTATTTTCAATGATACACTGCATATTACGTTATATTATAAGGTTTTTTCAATGATGCACTGCATATTACGTTATACTATAAGGTATTTTCAATGATACACTACAAATTACGATATATTATAAGGTATTTTCCATGATACACTGCAAATTACGTTATTTTATAAGGTATTTTTAATGATATATATCATATTACGTTACATTATAAGGTATTTTCAATGACAGACTGCATATTACATTATTTTATAATGTATTTTCAATGGTAGACTACATATTACGTTATATTATAAGGTATTTTCAATGATACACCGCATATTACGTTATATTATAAGGTATTTTCAATGATACACTGCATATTACGTTATATTATAAGGTATTTTCAATGATACACTGCATATTACGTTATATGATAAGGTATTTTCAATGATACACTGCATATTACGTTATATTATAAGGTATTTTCAATGATACACTGCATATTACGTTATATGATAAGGTATTTTCAATGATACACTGCATATTACGTTATATTATAAGGTTTTTTCATTGATAGACTAGAGTTACCATATATTCTAAGGTATTTTCAATGATACACTACAAATTACGATATATTATAAGGTATTTTCAATGATAACCTGCATATTACGTTATATTATAAAGTATTTTCAATGATACACTGCATATTAAGTTATATTATAAGGTATTTTCAATGATACACTGCAAATTACGTTATATTATAAGGTTTTTTCAATGATGCACTGCATATTACGTTATACTATAAGGTATTTTCAATGATACACTACAAATTACGATATATTATAAGGTATTTTCCATGATACACTGCATATTACGTTATTTTATAAGGTATTTTTAATGATATATATCATATTACGTTATATTATAAGGTATTTTCAATGACAGACTGCATATTACATTATTTTATAATGTATTTTCAATGGTAGACTGCATATTACGTTATATTATAAGATATTTTCAATGATACACAGCATATTACGTTATATCATAAGGTATTTTCAATGATACAATGCATATTACGTTATATTATAAGGTATTTTCAATGATACACTGCATATTACGTTATATGATAAGGTATTTTCAATGATACACTGCATATTACGTTATATTATAAGGTTTTTTCATTGATAGACTAGAGTTACCATATATTCTAAGGTATTTTCAATGATGCACTACAAATTACGATATATTATAAGGTATTTTCAATGATAACCTGCATATTACGTTATATTATAAAGTATTTTCAATGATACACTGCATATTAAGTTATATTATAAGGTATTTTCAATGATACACTGCAAATTACGTTATATTATAAGGTATTTTCAATGATACACCGCATATTACGTTATATTATAAGGTATTTTCAATGATAACCTGCATATTACGTTATATTATAAAGTATTTTCAATGATACACTGCATATTAAGTTATATTATAAGGTATTTTCAATGATACACTGCAAATTACGTTATATTATAAGGTATTTTCAATGATACACCGCATATTACGTTATATTATAAGGTATTTTCAATGATACACTGCATATTACGTTATATTATAAGGTATTTTCAATGATACACTGCATATTACGTTATATTATAAGGTATTTTCATTGATAGACTAGAATTACCATATATTCTAAGGTATTTTCAATTATACACTACAAATTACGATATATTATAAGGTATTTTCAATGATGCCCTGCATATTAAGTTATATTATAAGGTATTTTCAATGATAAACTGCTATATATTATAAGGTATTTTGTATGATACACTGCATATTACGTTATATTATAAGGTATTTTCAATGATACACTGCATATTACGTTATATTATAAGGTTTTTTCAATGATGCACTGCATATTACGTTATACTATAAGGTATTTTCAATGATACACTACAAATTACGATATATTATAAGGTATTTTCCATGATACACTGCAAATTACGTTAGTTTATAAGGTATTTTTAATGATATATATCATATTACGTTATATTATAAGGTATTTTCAATGACAGACTGCATATTACATTATTTTATAATGTATTTTCAATGGTAGACTGCATATTACGTTATATTATAAGGTATTTTCAATGATACACCGCATATTACGTTATATTATAAGGTATTTTCAATGATACACTGCATATTACGTTATATTATAAGGTATTTTCAATGATACACTGCATATTACGTTATACGATAAGGTATTTTCAATGATACACTGCATATTACGTTATATTATAAGGTTTTTTCATTGATAGACTAGAGTTACCATATATTCTAAGGTATTTTCAATGATACACTACAAATTACGATATATTATAAGGTATTTTCAATGATACACTGCATATTAAGTTATATTATAAGGTATTTTCAATGATACACTGCAAATTACGTTATATTATAAGGTATTTTCAATGATACACCGCATATTACGTTATATTATAAGGTATTTTCAATGATACACTGCATATTACGTTATATGATAAGGTATTTTCAATGATACACTTCATATTACGTTATATTATAAGGTTTTTTCAATGATGCACTGCATATTACGTTATACTATAAGGTATTTTCAATGATACACTACAAATTACGATATATTATAAGGTATTTTCAATGATACACTGCATATTACGTTATATTATAAGGTATTTTCATTGATAGACTAGAATTACCATATATTCTAAGGTATTTTCAATGATACACTACAAATTACGATATATTATAAGGTATTTTCAATGATACCCTGCATATTAAGTTATATTATAAGGTATTTTCAATGATAAACTGCTATATATTATAAGGTATTTTCTATGATACACTGCATATTACGTTATATTATAAGGTATTTTCAAAGATACACTACAAATTACGATATATTATAAGGTATTTTCAATGATACACTGCATATTACGTTATGTTATAAGGTATTTTCAATGATACACCGCATATTACGTTATATTATAAGGTATTTTCAATGATACACTGCATATTACGTTATATTATAAGGTATTTTCAATGATACACTGCATATTACGTTATATTATAAGGTATTTTCAATGATACACTGCATATTAAGTTATATTATAAGGTATTTTCAATGATACACTGCATATTACGTTATATTATAAGGTAATTTCAAAGATACACAGTATATTACGTTATATTATAAGGTATTTTCAATGATACACTGCATATTGCGTTATATTATAAGGTATTTTCAATGACAGACTACATATTACATTATTTTATAATGTATTTTCAATGGTAGACTGCATATTACGTTATATTATAAGGTATTTTCAGTGATAGACTAGCATTACCATATATTCTAAGGTATTTTCAATGATACACTACAAATTACGATATATTATAAGGTATTTTCAATGATACCCTGCATATTAAGTTATATTATAAGGTATTTTCAATGATAAACTGCTATATATTATAAGGTATTTTCAATGATACACTGCATATTACGTTATATTATAAGGCTTTTTCAATGATGCACTGCATATTACGTTATACTATAAGGTATTTTCAATGATACACTACAAATTACGATATATTATAAGGTATTTTCCATGATACACTGCATATTACGTTATTTTATAAGGTATTTTTAATGATATATATCATATTACGTTATATTATAAGGTATTTTCAATGACAGACTGCATATTACATTATTTTATAATGTATTTTCAATGGTAGACTGCATATTACGTTATATTATAAGGTATTTTCAATGATACACCGCATATTACGTTATATTATAAGGTATTTTCAATGATACACTGCATATTACGTTATATTATAAGGTATTTTCAATGATACACTGCATATTACGTTATACGATAAGGTATTTTCAATGATACACTGCATATTACGTTATATTATAAGGTTTTTTCATTGATAGACTAGAGTTACCATATATTCTAAGGTATTTTCAATGATACACTACAAATTACGATATATTATAAGGTATTTTCAATGATAACCTGCATATTACGTTATATTATAAAGTATTTTCAATGATACACTGCACATTAAGTTATATTATAAGGTATTTTCAATGATACACTGCAAATTACGTTATATTATAAGGTATTTTCAATGATACACCGCATATTACGTTATATTATAAGGTATTTTCAATGATACACTGCATATTACGTTATATTATAAGGTATTTTCAATGATACACCGCATATTACGTTATATTATAAGGTATTTTCAATGATACACTGCATATTACGTTATATTATAAGGTATTTTCAATGATACACTGCATATTACGTTATATGATAAGGTATTTTCAATGATACACTGCATATTACGTTATATTATAAGGTATTTTCAATGATACACTGCATATTACGTTATATGATAAGGTATTTTCAATGATACACTGCATATTACGTTATATTATAAGGTTTTTTCATTGATAGACTAGAGTTACCATATATTCTAACGTATTTTCAATGATACACTACAAATTACGATATATTATAAGGTATTTTCAATGATAACCTGCATATTACGTTATATTATAAAGTATTTTCAATGATACACTGCATATTAAGTTATATTATAAGGTATTTTCAATGATACACTGCAAATTACGTTATATTATAAGGTATTTTCAATGATACACCGCATATTACGTTATATTATAAGGTATTTTCAATGATACACTGCATATTACGTTATATTATAAGGTATTTTCAATGATACACTGCATATTACGTTATATTATAAAGTATTTTCATTGATAGACTAGAATTACCATATATTCTAAGGTATTTTCAATTATACACTACAAATTACGATATATTATAAGGTATTTTCAATGATGCCCTGCATATTAAGTTATATTATAAGGTATTTTCAATGATAAACTGCTATATATTATAAGGTATTTTCTATGATACACTGCATATTACGTTATATTATAAGGTATTTTCAATGATACACTGCATATTACGTTATATTATAAGGTTTTTTCAATGATGCACTGCATATTACGTTATACTATAAGGTATTTTCAATGATACACTACAAATTACGATATATTATAAGGTATTTTCCATGATACACTGCAAATTACGTTATTTTATAAGGTATTTTTAATGATATATATATCATATTACGTTATATTATAAGGTATTTTCAATGACAGACTGCATATTACATTATTTTATAATGTATTTTCAATGGTAGACTGCATATTACGTTATATTATAAGGTATTTTCAATGATACACCGCATATTACGTTATATTATAAGGTATTTTCAATGATACACTGCAAATTACGTTATATTATAAGGTATTTTCAATGATACACCGCATATTACGTTATATTATAAGGTATTTTCAATGATACACTGCATATTACGTTATATGATAAGGTATTTTCAATGATACACTGCATATTACGTTATATTATAAGGTTTTTTCAATGATGCACTGCATATTACGTTATACTATAAGGTATTTTCAATGATACACTACAAATTACGATATATTATAAGGTATTTTCAATGATACACTGCATATTACGTTATATTATAAGGTATTTTCATTGATAGACTAGAATTACCATATATTCTAAGGTATTTTCAATGATACACTACAAATTACGATATTTTATAAGGTATTTTCAATGATACCCTGCATATTAAGTTATATTATAAGGTATTTTCAATGATAAACTGCTATATATTATAAGGTATTTTCTATGATACACTGCATATTACGTTATATTATAAGGTATTTTCAAAGATACACTACAAATTACGATATATTATAAGGTATTTTCAATGATACACTGCATATTACGTTATGTTATAAGGTATTTTCAATGATACACCGCATATTACGTTATATTATAAGGTAATTTCAAAGATACACAGTATATTACGTTATATTATAAGGTATTTTCAATGATACACTGCATATTGCGTTATATTATAAGGTATTTTCAATGACAGACTACATATTACATTATTTTATAATGTATTTTCAATGGTAGACTGCATATTACGTTATATTATAAGGTATTTTCAATGATAAACTGCTATATATTATAAGGTATTTTCAATGATACACTGCATATTACGTTATATTATAAGGTTTTTTCAATGATGCACTGCATATTACGTTATACTATAAGGTATTTTCAATGATACACTACAAATTACGATATATTATAAGGTATTTTCCATGATACACTGCATATTACGTTATTTTATAAGGTATTTTTAATGATATATATCATATTACGTTATATTATAAGGTATTTTCAATGACAGACTGCATATTACATTATTTTATAATGTATTTTCAATGGTAGACTGCATATTACGTTATATTATAAGGTATTTTCAATGATACACCGCATATTACGTTATATTATAAGGTATTTTCAATGATACACTGCATATTACGTTATTTTATAAGGTATTTTTAATGATATATATCATATTACGTTATATTATAAGGTATTTTTAATGACAGACTGCATATTACATTATTTTATAATGTATTTTCAATGGTAGACTGCATATTACGTTATATTATAAGGTATTTTCAATGATACACCGCATATTAAATTATATTATAAGGTATTTTCAATGATACACTGCATATTACGTTATATTATAAGGTGTTTTCAATGATAACCTGCATATTACGTTATATTATAAAGTATTTTCAATGATACACTGCATATTAAGTTATATTATAAGGTATTTTCAATGATACACTGCAAATTACGTTATATTATAAGGTATTTTCAATGATACACCGCATATTACGTTATATTATAAGGTATTTTCAATGATACACTGCATATTACGTTATATTATAAGGTATTTTCAATGATACACTGCATATTACGTTATATTATAAGGTATTTTCATTGATAGACTAGAATTACCATATATTCTAAGGTATTTTCAATTATACACTACAAATTACGATATATTATAAGGTATTTTCAATGATGCCCTGCATATTAAGTTATATTATAAGGTATTTTCAATGATAAACTGCTATATATTATAAGGTATTTTCTATGATACACTGCATATTACGTTATATTATAAGGTATTTTCAATGATACACTGCATATTACGTTATATTATAAGGTTTTTTCAATGATGCACTGCATATTACGTTATACTATAAGGTATTTTCAATGATACACTACAAATTACGATATATTATAAGGTATTTTCCATGATACACTGCAAATTACGTTATTTTATACGGTATTTTTAATGATATATATCATATTACGTTATATTATAAGGTATTTTCAATGACAGACTGCATATTACATTATTTTATAATGTATTTTCAATGGTAGACTGCATATTACGTTATATTATAAGGTATTTTCAATGATACACCGCATATTACGTTATATTATAAGGTATTTTCAATGATACACTGCATATTACGTTATATTATAAGGTATTTTCAATGATACACTGCATATTAAGTTATATTATAAGGTATTTTCAATGATACACTGCAAATTACGTTATATTATAAGGTATTTTCAATGATACACCGCATATTACGTTATTTTATAATGTATTTTCAATGACAGACTGCATATTACATTATTTTATAATGTATTTTCAATGGTAGACTGCATATTACGTTATATTATAAGGTATTTTCAATGATACACCGCATATTACGTTATATTATAAGGTATTTTCAATGATACACTGCATATTACGTTATATTATAAGGTATTTTCAATGATACACTGCATATTACGTTATATGATAAGGTATTTTCAATGATACACTGCATATTACGTTATATTATAAGGTTTTTTCATTGATAGACTAGAGTTACCATATATTCTAAGGTATTTTCAATGATACACTACAAATTACGATATATTATAAGGTATTTTCAATGATAACCTGCATATTACGTTATATTATAAAGTATTTTCAATGATACACTGCATATTAAGTTATATTATAAGGTATTTTCAATGATACACTGCAAATTACGTTATATTATAAGGTATTTTCAATGATACACCGCATATTACGTTATATTATAAGGTATTTTCAATGATACACTGCATATTACGTTATATTATAAGGTATTTTCAATGATACACTGCATATTACGTTATATTATAAGGTATTTTCATTGATAGACTAGAATTACCATATATTCTAAGGTATTTTCAATTATACACTACAAATTACGATATATTATAAGGTATTTTCAATGATGCCCTGCATATTAAGTTATATTATAAGGTATTTTCAATGATAAACTGCTATATATTATAAGGTATTTTCTATGATACACTGCATATTACGTTATATTATAAGGTATTTTCAATGATACACCGCATATTAAATTATATTATAAGGTATTTTCAATGATACACTGCATATTACGTTATATTATAAGGTATTTTCAATGATACACTGCATATTACGTTATATGATAAGGTATTTTCAATGATACACTGCATATTACGTTATATTATAAGGTTTTTTCAATGATGCACTGCATATTACGTTATACTATAAGGTATTTTCAATGATACACTACAAATTACGATATATTATAAGGTATTTTCAATGATACACTGCATATTACGTTATATTATAAGGTATTTTCATTGATAGACTAGAATTACCATATATTCTAAGGTATTTTCAATGATACACTGCATATTACGTTATATTATAAGGTATTTTCAATGATGCCCTGCATATTAAGTTATATTATAAGGTATTTTCAATGATAAACTGCTATATATTATAAGGTATTTTCTATGATACACTGCATATTACGTTATATTATAAGGTTTTTTCAATGATGCACTGCATATTACGTTATACTATAAGGTATTTTCAACGATACACTACAAATTACGATATATTATAAGGTATTTTCCATGATACACTGCATATTACGTTATTTTATAAGGTATTTTTAATGATATATATCATATTACGTTATATTATAAGGTATTTTCAATGACAGACTGCATATTACATTATTTTATAATGTATTTTCAATGGTAGACTGCATATTACGTTATATTATAAGGTATTTTCAATGATACACCGCATATTACGTTATATTATAAGGTATTTTCAATGATACACCGCATATTACGTTATATTATAAGGTATTTTCAATGATACACTGCATATTACGTTATATTATAAGGTATTTTCAATGATACACTGCATATTACGTTATATTATAAGGTATTTTCATTGATAGACTAGAATTACCATATATTCTAAGGTATTTTCAATTATACACTACAAATTACGATATATTATAAGGTATTTTCAATGATACCCTGCATATTACGTTATATTATAAAGTATTTTCAATGATACACTGCATATTACGTTATATTATAAGGTATTTTCATTGATAGACTAGAATTACCATATATTCTAAGGTATTTTCAATGATACACTGCATATTACGTTATATTATAAGGTATTTTCAATGATAAACTACTATATATTATAAGGTATTTTCACTGATACACTGCATATTACGTTATATTATAAGGTATTTTCATTGATAGACTAGAATTACCATATATTCTAATGTATTTTCAATGATACACTGCATATTACGTTATATCATAAGGTATTTTCAATGATACACTGCATATTAAGTTATATTATAAGGTATTTTCAATGATACACTGCATATTACGTTATATTATAAGGTATTTTCAATGATACACTACAAATTACGATATATTATAAGGTATTTTCAATGATACCCTGCATATTACGTTAAATTATAAGGTATTTTCAATGATACACTGCATATTACGTGATATTATAAGGTATTTTCAATGATGCACTGCATATTACGTTATACTATAAGGTATTTTCAATGATACAATACAAATTACGATATATTATAAGGTATTTTCAATGATACACTGCATATTACGTTATATTATAAGGTATTTTCATTTCTACACTACAAATTACGATATATTATAAGGTATTTTCAATGATACACAGCATATTACGTTATATTATAAGGTATTTTCAATGATAAACTACTATATATTATAAGGTATTTTCAATGATACACTGCATATTACGTTATAGTATAAGTATTTTCAATGATACACTGCATATTACGTTATATGATAATGTATTTTCAATGATACACTGCATATTACGTTATATTATAAGGTTTTTTCAATGATGCACTGCATATTACGTTATACTATAAGGTATTTTCAATGATAGACTAGAATTACCATATATTCTAAGGTATTTTCAATGATACACTACAAATTACGATATATTATAAGGTATTTTCAATGATAACCTGCATATTACGTTATATTATAAGGTATTTTCAATGATACACCGCATATTACGTTATATTATAAGGTATTTTCAATGATGCACTGCATATTACGTTATACTATAAGGTATTTTCAATGATACACTACACATTACGATATATTATAAAGTATTTTCAATGATACACTGCATATTACGTTATATTATAAGGTATTTTCATTGATAGACTAGAATTACCATATATTCTAAGGTATTTTCAATGATACACTGCATATTACGTTATATTATAAGGTATTTTCAATGATACACTACAAATTACGATATATTATAAGGTATTTTCAATAATACCCTGCATATTACGTTAAATTATAAGGTATTTTCAATGATACACTGCATATTACGTGATATTATATGGTATTTTCAATGATGCACTGCATATTACGTTATACTATAAGGTATTTTCAATGATACAATACAAATTACGATATATTATAAGGTATTTTCAATGATACACTGCATATTACGTTATATTATAAGGTATTTTCATTGCTACACTACAAATTACGATATATTATAAGGTATTTTCAATGATACACAGCATATTACGTTATATTATAAGGTATTTTCAATGATAAACTACTATATATTATAAGGTATTTTCAATGATACACTGCATATTACGTTATATTATAAGTATTTTCAATGGTATACTGTATATTACGATATATTATAAGGTATTTTCAATGATACACTGCATATTACGTTATATTATAAGGTATTTTCAATGATAAACTACTATATATTATAAGGTATTTTCAATGATACACTGCATATTACGTTATATTATAAGTATTTTCAATGGTATACTGTATATTACGATATATTATAAGGTATTTTCAATGATACACTGCATATTACGTTATATTATAAGGTTTTATCAATGATGCACTGCATATTACGTTATACTATAAGGTATTTTCAATGATACAATACAAATTACGTTATATTATAAGGTATTTTCAATGATACACTGCATATTACGTTATATTATATGGTATTTTCATTGCTACACTACAAATTACGATATATTATAAGGTATTTTCAATGATAAACTGCATATTACGTTATATTATAAAGTATTTTCAATGATATACTACAAATTACCATATATTCTAAGGTATTTTCAATAACTAGAGGGGGGTTGTTGCTCGCTCGCTTCGCGAGCTTCGCGGGTGGGGATGTTGTAGCTCGCTCGCTTTGCGAGCTCGCGAGAGGGTTGGTGGTACGGATGTTATTTTGTGTGTGACTCTCCACGAGCCACAGAAAAAACATACCGATTCGTTAGTTGCAGTATATTATTATCATTATTTATTGAACGTTTTAAGAAGATTATACATTCTCAGGGAAGTTCAATAGTTTTCTACTTATCAAAATGTTTGCTATATGGCGTCGCATTAAACCAACATCGTATGCTCGTTGCTCGCTTGGTTCCTTGTTATAGCATAGTAATGTTGCAAAATAAATTGCAAATGCTCCACAATCAAACGCATTGTTTTGATATTGTACTCTGTGAAATATATACTTCTTCTTATATTTATAAAGGGCATTCAAATAATCTATTACATCATGGTTCAAATGATTAGCATTAAAACTATCATAAATGTGTACATTTCCGTTACCATCAGATCTTGTGCAAATCCAATGTCCTACTACCTTTTTTCCAATTTCACCAGTGTATATTATCTGAATATTCGTCTCATGTTCTGGGATCTCTTGTAAATTACTCAAAAAAGCTCGAACGTAACCAGTATCTTGAGCAAAGTTGTATATTCCACGCTCGTTTAGATTTCTGTTCATAATTTCGTGAAATAAATTAATATGTTTATCTTGTAAATAACAATCAGGTTTTATGACTTCTTTACATTCGGCTGTTTCTAAAGCATAGTTATAACCATCATTGAGGAAACAGTCTGCAGGCACTGCATATTCATGATTATGTTGCTCGATATGCTGGTCCGAGATCATTAAACATTCATCAAAAATTGTAAAATTTTCAGGATTCATTTGTTGATTTGTGATTGTTACATCTGTTTTCTCTACATTCTCTCCTTTTTTATATTTGACAACCTTCTTATCGAGGATTGCATAAATTGGCTTATGATAGCTGAAATATGTTTCATAAACACCGCAATCTATATCATCAACATTTGAGAAAATGACATCTATTTGCGTATTCAAATTGGTCGTTATACTTTTGGATGGTAATTTAGTTTTTAAATTGTACTTGTTCAAAAGGTTAATCAAATAATTATTACCATTATCCTTGCAATTTAATATATTGTAATTGAAATCACCTATCAAAATCTTTTCACTTTCAATTGTAATTTTATTCATTATTCGCTGTACAACGCTACCAAACATAGAATTAGTTGCTTTTGGTGATTTATAACAGTAGCATCAGTTTAAAAAAAAGTTTTAAAAAAAAATTTTTTTTTAAATCTAAAAAAAAAATTAAGAAAAAAATTTTTTATAATCCTCTCATTTTTTATAGTCCTCTCGTATAATTTGCATTGTTGAATGAACTTCTTTCGAAAAAAACTAAAAAAACTAAAAAAACTAAAAAAACTAAAAAACTACTTGACCAATATGGACCAAAATCTAATCAGCTCTAAGTTACAGCGGGGCACATCGATTGCATCATTCATCATTCCGATCGCGTAGTTACTTTTTCTGAAAACGTTAACGAAAAATTTGATACCATAGAAACGGACATACGCACACACACACACACACACACACATACCGACATTTTGATAAAAATAGTCTAAAATGACTCCAATGACCATGAAACGTGAAGATCTGCTAAAAATTCGATTTTCGATTTTCGGGGTAATTACAGTAACTTCCCTATGAATCGGGAAGTTAATAAACTACTATATATTATAAGGTATTTTCAATGATACACTGCATATTACGTTATATCATAAGGTACTTTCAATGATACACTGCATATTAAGGTATATTATAAGGTATTTTCAATGATAAACTGCTATATATTATAAGGTATTTTCTATGATACACTGCATATTACGTTATGTTATAAGGTATTTTCAATGATACACCGCTTATTACGTTATATTATAAGGTATTTTCAATGATACACAGCATATTACGTTATATTATAAGGTATTTTCAATGATAAACTACTATATATTATAAGGTATTTTCAATGATACCCTGCATATTACGTTATATTATAAGGTATTTTCAATGATACACTGCATATTACGTTATATTATAAGGTATTTTCAATGATACACTACAAATTACGATATATTATAAGGTATTTTCAATGATACCCTGCATATTACGTTAAATTATAAGGTATTTTCAATGATACACTGCATATTACGTTATATTATAAGGTATTTTCAATGATACACTGCATATTACGTTATATTATAAGGTTTTTTCAATGATGCACTGCATATTACGTTCTACTATAAGGTATTTTCAATGATACACTACAAATTACGATATATTATAAGGTATTTTCAATGATACACTGCATATTACGTTATATTATAAGGAATTTTCATTGATAGACTAGAATTACCGTATATTCTAAGGTATTTTCAATGATACACTACAAATTACGATATATTATAAGGTATTTTCAATGATACACTGCATATTACGTTATATTATAAGTATTTTCAATGGTATACTGCATATTACGTTATTTTATAAGGTATTTTTAATGATATATATCATATTACGTTATATTATAAGGTATTTTCAATGACAGACTGCATATTATATTATTTTATAATGTATTTTCAATGGTAGACGGCATATTACGTTATATTATAAGGTATTTTCAATGATACACCGCATATTACGTTATATTATAAGGTATTTTCAATGATACACTGCATATTACGTTATATTATAAGGTATTTTCAATGATACACTGCATATTACGTTATATTATAAGGTATTTTCAATGATACACTGCATATTACGTTATTTTATAAGGTATTTTTAATGATATATATCATATTACGTTATATTATAAGGTATTTTCAATGACAGACTGCATATTACATTATTTTATAATGTATTTTCAATGGTAGACTGCATATTACGTTATATTATAAGGTATTTTCAATAATACCCTGCATATTACGTTAAATTATAAGGTATTTTCAATGATACACTGCATATTACGTGATATTATAAGGTATTTTCAATGATGCACTGCATATTACGTTATACTATAAGGTATTTTCAATGATACAATACAAATTACGATATATTATAAGGTATTTTCAATGATACACTGCATATTACGTTATATTATAAGGTATTTTCATTGCTACACTACAAATTACGATATATTATAAGGTATTTTCAATGATACACAGCATATTACGTTATATTATAAGGTATTTTCAATGATAAACTACTATATATTATAAGGTATTTTCAATGATACACTGCATATTACGTTATATTATAAGTATTTTCAATGGTATACTGTATATTACGATATATTATAAGGTATTTTCAATGATACACTGCATATTACGTTATATTATAAGGTATTTTCAATGATAAACTACTATATATTATAAGGTATTTTCAATGATACACTGCATATTACGTTATATTATAAGTATTTTCAATGGTATACTGTATATTACGATATATTATAAGGTATTTTCAATGATACACTGCATATTACGTTATATTATAAGGTTTTATCAATGATGCACTGCATATTACGTTATACTATAAGGTATTTTCAATGATACAATACAAATTACGATATATTATAAGGTATTTTCAATGATACACTGCATATTACGTTATATTATATGGTATTTTCATTGCTACACTACAAATTACGATATATTATAAGGTATTTTCAATGATAAACTGCATATTACGTTATATTATAAAGTATTTTCAATGATATACTACAAATTACCATATATTCTAAGGTATTTTCAATAACTAGAGGGGGGTTGTTGCTCGCTCGCTTCGCGAGCTTCGCGGGTGGGGATGTTGTAGCTCGCTCGCTTTGCGAGCTCGCGAGAGGGTTGGTGGTACGGATGTTATTTTGTGTGTGACTCTCCACGAGCCACAGAAAGAACTTACCGATTCGTTAGTTGCAGTATATTATTATCATTATTTATTGAACGTTTTAAGAAGATTATACATTCTCAGGGAAGTTCAATAGTTTTCTACTTATCAAAATGTTTGCTATATGGCGTCGCATTAAACCAACATCGTATGCTCGTTGCTCGCTTGGTTCCTTGTTATAGCATAGTAATGTTGCAAAATAAATTGCAAATGCTCCACAATCAAACGCATTGTTTTGATATTGTACTCTGTGAAATATATACTTCTTCTTATATTTATAAAGGGCATTCAAATAATCTATTACATCATGGTTCAAATGATTAGCATTAAAACTATCATAAATGTGTACATTTCCGTTACCATCAGATCTTGTGCAAATCCAATGTCCTACTACCTTTTTTCCAATTTCACCAGTGTGTATTATCTGAATATTCGTCTCATGTTCTGGGATCTCTTGTAAATTACTCAAAAAAGCTCGAACGTAACCAGTATCTTGAGCAAAGTTGTATATTCCACGCTCGTTTAGATTTCTGTTCATAATTTCGTGAAATAAATTAATATGTTTATCTTGTAAATAACAATCAGGTTTTATGACTTCTTTACATTCGGCTGTTTCTAAAGCATAGTTATAACCATCATTGAGGAAACAGTCTGCAGGCACTGCATATTCATGATTATGTTGCTCGATATGCTGGTCCGAGATCATTAAACATTCATCAAAAATTGTAAAATTTTCAGGATTCATTTGTTGATTTGTGATTGTTACATCTGTTTTCTCTACATTCTCTCCTTTTTTATATTTGACAACCTTCTTATCGAGGATTGCATAAATTGGCTTATGATAGCTGAAATATGTTTCATAAACACCGCAATCTATATCATCAACATTTGAGAAAATGACATCTATTTGCGTATTCAAATTGGTCGTTATACTTTTGGATGGTAATTTAGTTTTTAAATTGTACTTGTTCAAAAGGTTAATCAAATAATTATTACCATTATCCTTGCAATTTAATATATTGTAATTGAAATCACCTATCAAAATCTTTTCACTTTCAATTGTAATTTTATTCATTATTCGCTGTACAACGCTACCAAACATAGAATTAGTTGCTTTTGGTGATTTATAACAGTAGCATCAGTTTAAAAAAAAGTTTTAAAAAAAAATTTTTTTTTAAATCTAAAAAAAAAATTAAGAAAAAAATTTTTTATAATCCTCTCATTTTTTATAGTCCTCTCGTATAATTTGCATTGTTGAATGAACTTCTTTCGAAAAAAACTAAAAAAACTAAAAAAACTAAAAAAACTAAAAAACTACTTGACCAATATGGACCAAAATCTAATCAGCTCTAAGTTACAGCGGGGCACATCGATTGCATCATTCATCATTCCGATCGCGTAGTTACTTTTTCTGAAAACGTTAACGAAAAATTTGATACCATAGAAACGGACATACGCACACACACACACACACACACACATACCGACATTTTGATAAAAATAGTCTAAAATGACTCCAATGACCATGAAACGTGAAGATCTGCTAAAAATTCGATTTTCGATTTTCGGGGTAATTACAGTAACTTCCCTATGAATCGGGAAGTTAATAAACTACTATATATTATAAGGTATTTTCAATGATACACTGCATATTACGTTATATCATAAGGTACTTTCAATGATACACTGCATATTAAGGTATATTATAAGGTATTTTCAATGATAAACTGCTATATATTATAAGGTATTTTCTATGATACACTGCATATTACGTTATGTTATAAGGTATTTTCAATGATACACCGCATATTACGTTATATTATAAGGTATTTTCAATGATACACTGCATATTACGTTATATTATAAGGTATTTTCAATGATAAACTACTATATATTATAAGGTATTTTCAATGATACCCTGCATATTACGTTATATTATAAGGTATTTTCAATGATACACTGCATATTACGTTATATTATAAGGTATTTTCAATGATACACTACAAATTACGATATATTATAAGGTATTTTCAATGATACCCTGCATATTACGTTAAATTATAAGGTATTTTCAATGATACACTGCATATTACGTTATATTATAAGGTATTTTCAATGATACACTGCATATTACGTTATATTATAAAGTTTTTTCAATGATGCACTGCATATTACGTTCTACTATAAGGTATTTTCAATGATACACTACAAATTACGATATATTATAAGGTATTTTCAATGATACACTGCATATTACGTTATATTATAAG
This sequence comes from Lasioglossum lativentre, assembly GCA_916610255.1. Taxonomy (NCBI): domain Eukaryota; kingdom Metazoa; phylum Arthropoda; class Insecta; order Hymenoptera; family Halictidae; genus Lasioglossum; species Lasioglossum lativentre. The sequence continues at coordinate 239,886 of CAKAJI010000490.1, forward strand.
GAATTTTCATTGATAGACTAGAATTACCGTATATTCTAAGGTATTTTCACTGATACACTACAAATTACGATATATTATAAGGTATTTTCAATGATAGACTGCATACTACGTTATATTATAAGGTATTTTCAATGATACACTGCATATTACGTTATATTATAAGGTATTTTCAATGATACACTGCATATTACGTTATATTATAAGTATTTTCAATGGTATACTGCATATTACGTTATTTTATAAGGTATTTTTAATGATATATATCATATTACGTTATATTATAAGGTATTTTCAATGACAGACTGCATATTATATTATTTTATAATGTATTTTCAATGGTAGACGGCATATTACGTTATATTATAAGGTATTTTCAATGATACACCGCATATTACGTTATATTATAAGGTATTTTCAATGATACACTGCATATTACGTTATATTATAAGGTATTTTCAATGATACACTGCATATTACGTTATATTATAAGGTATTTTCAATGATACACTGCATATTACGTTATTTTATAAGGTATTTTTAATGATATATATCATATTACGTTATATTATAAGGTATTTTCAATGACAGACTGCATATTACATTATTTTATAATGTATTTTCAATGGTAGACTGCATATTACGTTATATTATAAGGTATTTTCAATGATACACCGCATATTACGTTATATTATAAGGTATTTTCAATGATACACTGCATATTACGTTATATGATAAGGTATTTTCAATGATACACTACATATTACGTTATATTATAAGGTTTTTTCAATGATGCACTGCATATTACGTTATACTATAAGGTATTTTCAATGATACACTACAAATTACGATATATTATAAGGTATTTTCAATGATACACTGCATATTACGTTATATTATAAGGTATTTTCATTGATAGACTAGAATTACCATATATTCTAAGGTATTTTCAATGATACACTGCATATTACGTTATATGAGAAGGTATTTCCATTGATACACTACAAATTACGATATATTATAAGGTATTTTCAATGATACCCTGCATATTACGTTATATTATAAGGTTTTTTCAATGATGCACTGCATATTACGTTATACTATAAGGTATTTTCAATGATACACTACAAATTACGATATATTATAAGGTATTTTCAATGATAACCTGCATATTACGTTATATTATAAGGTATTTTCAATGATACACCGCATATTACGTTATATTATAAGGTATTTTCAATGATGCACTACAAATTACGATATATTATAAGGTATTTTCAATAATACCCTGCATATTACGTTAAATTATAAGGTATTTTCAATGATACACTGCATATTACGTGATATTATAAGGTATTTTCAATGATGCACTGCATATTACGTTATACTATAAGGTATTTTCAATGATACAATACAAATTACGATATATTATAAGGTATTTTCAATGATACACTGCATATTACGTTATATTATAAGGTATTTTCATTGCTACACTACAAATTACGATATATTATAAGGTATTTTCAATGATACACAGCATATTACGTTATATTATAAGGTATTTTCAATGATAAACTACTATATATTATAAGGTATTTTCAATGATACACTGCATATTACGTTATATTATAAGTATTTTCAATGGTATACTGTATATTACGATATATTATAAGGTATTTTCAATGATACACTGCATATTACGTTATATTATAAGGTATTTTCAATGATAAACTACTATATATTATAAGGTATTTTCAATGATACACTGCATATTACGTTATATTATAAGTATTTTCAATGGTATACTGTATATTACGATATATTATAAGGTATTTTCAATGATACACTGCATATTACGTTATATTATAAGGTTTTATCAATGATGCACTGCATATTACGTTATACTATAAGGTATTTTCAATGATACAATACAAATTACGATATATTATAAGGTATTTTCAATGATACACTGCATATTACGTTATATTATATGGTATTTTCATTGCTACACTACAAATTACGATATATTATAAGGTATTTTCAATGATAAACTGCATATTACGTTATATTATAAAGTATTTTCAATGATATACTACAAATTACCATATATTCTAAGGTATTTTCAATAACTAGAGGGGGGTTGTTGCTCGCTCGCTTCGCGAGCTTCGCGGGTGGGGATGTTGTAGCTCGCTCGCTTTGCGAGCTCGCGAGAGGGTTGGTGGTACGGATGTTATTTTGTGTGTGACTCTCCACGAGCCACAGAAAGAACTTACCGATTCGTTAGTTGCAGTATATTATTATCATTATTTATTGAACGTTTTAAGAAGATTATACATTCTCAGGGAAGTTCAATAGTTTTCTACTTATCAAAATGTTTGCTATATGGCGTCGCATTAAACCAACATCGTATGCTCGTTGCTCGCTTGGTTCCTTGTTATAGCATAGTAATGTTGCAAAATAAATTGCAAATGCTCCACAATCAAACGCATTGTTTTGATATTGTACTCTGTGAAATATATACTTCTTCTTATATTTATAAAGGGCATTCAAATAATCTATTACATCATGGTTCAAATGATTAGCATTAAAACTATCATAAATGTGTACATTTCCGTTACCATCAGATCTTGTGCAAATCCAATGTCCTACTACCTTTTTTCCAATTTCACCAGTGTATATTATCTGAATATTCGTCTCATGTTCTGGGATCTCTTGTAAATTACTCAAAAAAGCTCGAACGTAACCAGTATCTTGAGCAAAGTTGTATATTCCACGCTCGTTTAGATTTCTGTTCATAATTTCGTGAAATAAATTAATATGTTTATCTTGTAAATAACAATCAGGTTTTATGACTTCTTTACATTCGGCTGTTTCTAAAGCATAGTTATAACCATCATTGAGGAAACAGTCTGCAGGCACTGCATATTCATGATTATGTTGCTCGATATGCTGGTCCGAGATCATTAAACATTCATCAAAAATTGTAAAATTTTCAGGATTCATTTGTTGATTTGTGATTGTTACATCTGTTTTCTCTACATTCTCTCCTTTTTTATATTTGACAACCTTCTTATCGAGGATTGCATAAATTGGCTTATGATAGCTGAAATATGTTTCATAAACACCGCAATCTATATCATCAACATTTGAGAAAATGACATCTATTTGCGTATTCAAATTGGTCGTTATACTTTTGGATGGTAATTTAGTTTTTAAATTGTACTTGTTCAAAAGGTTAATCAAATAATTATTACCATTATCCTTGCAATTTAATATATTGTAATTGAAATCACCTATCAAAATCTTTTCACTTTCAATTGTAATTTTATTCATTATTCGCTGTACAACGCTACCAAACATAGAATTAGTTGCTTTTGGTGATTTATAACAGTAGCATCAGTTTAAAAAAAAGTTTTAAAAAAAAATTTTTTTTTAAATCTAAAAAAAAAATTAAGAAAAAAATTTTTTATAATCCTCTCATTTTTTATAGTCCTCTCGTATAATTTGCATTGTTGAATGAACTTCTTTCGAAAAAAACTAAAAAAACTAAAAAAACTAAAAAACTACTTGACCAATATGGACCAAAATCTAATCAGCTCTAAGTTACAGCGGGGCACATCGATTGCATCATTCATCATTCCGATCGCGTAGTTACTTTTTCTGAAAACGTTAACGAAAAATTTGATACCATAGAAACGGACATACGCACACACACACACACACACACACATACCGACATTTTGATAAAAATAGTCTAAAATGACTCCAATGACCATGAAACGTGAAGATCTGCTAAAAATTCGATTTTCGATTTTCGGGGTAATTACAGTAACTTCCCTATGAATCGGGAAGTTAATAAACTACTATATATTATAAGGTATTTTCAATGATACACTGCATATTACGTTATATCATAAGGTACTTTCAATGATACACTGCATATTAAGGTATATTATAAGGTATTTTCAATGATAAACTGCTATATATTATAAGGTATTTTCTATGATACACTGCATATTACGTTATGTTATAAGGTATTTTCAATGATACACCGCTTATTACGTTATATTATAAGGTATTTTCAATGATACACAGCATATTACGTTATATTATAAGGTATTTTCAATGATAAACTACTATATATTATAAGGTATTTTCAATGATACCCTGCATATTACGTTATATTATAAGGTATTTTCAATGATACACTGCATATTACGTTATATTATAAGGTATTTTCAATGATACACTACAAATTACGATATATTATAAGGTATTTTCAATGATACCCTGCATATTACGTTAAATTATAAGGTATTTTCAATGATACACTGCATATTACGTGATATTATAAGGTATTTTCAATGATACACTGCATATTACGTTATATTATAAGGTTTTTTCAATGATGCACTGCATATTACGTTCTACTATAAGGTATTTTCAATGATACACTACAAATTACGATATATTATAAGGTATTTTCAATGATACACTGCATATTACGTTATATTATAAGGAATTTTCATTGATAGACTAGAATTACCGTATATTCTAAGGTATTTTCAATGATACACTACAAATTACGATATATTATAAGGTATTTTCAATGATACACTGCATATTACGTTATATTATAAGTATTTTCAATGGTATACTGCATATTACGTTATTTTATAAGGTATTTTTAATGATATATATCATATTACGTTATATTATAAGGTATTTTCAATGACAGACTGCATATTATATTATTTTATAATGTATTTTCAATGGTAGACGGCATATTACGTTATATTATAAGGTATTTTCAATGATACACCGCATATTACGTTATATTATAAGGTATTTTCAATGATGCACTGCATATTACGTTATACTATAAGGTATTTTCAATGATACACTACACATTACGATATATTATAAAGTATTTTCAATGATACACTGCATATTACGTTATATTATAAGGTATTTTCATTGATAGACTAGAATTACCATATATTCTAAGGTATTTTCAATGATACACTGCATATTACGTTATATTATAAGGTATTTTCAATGATACACTACAAATTACGATATATTATAAGGTATTTTCAATAATACCCTGCATATTACGTTAAATTATAAGGTATTTTCAATGATACACTGCATATTACGTGATATTATAAGGTATTTTCAATGATGCACTGCATATTACGTTATACTATAAGGTATTTTCAATGATACACTACAAATTACGATATATTATAAGGTATTTTCAATGATACCCTGCATATTACGTTAAATTATAAGGTATTTTCAATGATACACTGCATATTACGTGATATTATAAGGTATTTTCAATGATACACTGCATATTACGTTATATTATAAGGTTTTTTCAATGATGCACTGCATATTACGTTCTACTATAAGGTATTTTCAATGATACACTACAAATTACGATATATTATAAGGTATTTTCAATGATACACTGCATATTACGTTATATTATAAGGTATTTTCATTGATAGACTAGAATTACCGTATATTCTAAGGTATTTTCAATGATACACTACAAATTACGATATATTATAAGGTATTTTCAATGATAGACTGCATACTACGTTATATTATAAGGTATTTTCAATGATACACTGCATATTACGTTATATTATAAGGTATTTTCAATGATACACTGCATATTACGTTATATTATAAGTATTTTCAATGGTATACTGCATATTACGTTATTTTATAAGGTATTTTTAATGATATATATCATATTACGTTATATTATAAGGTATTTTCAATGACAGACTGCATATTATATTATTTTATAATGTATTTTCAATGGTAGACGGCATATTACGTTATATTATAAGGTATTTTCAATGATACACCGCATATTACGTTATATTATAAGGTATTTTCAATGATACACTGCATATTACGTTATATTATAAGGTATTTTCAATGATACACTGCATATTACGTTATATTATAAGGTATTTTCAATGATACACTGCATATTACGTTATTTTATAAGGTATTTTTAATGATATATATCATATTACGTTATATTATAAGGTATTTTCAATGACAGACTGCATATTACATTATTTTATAATGTATTTTCAATGGTAGACTGCATATTACGTTATATTATAAGGTATTTTCAATGATACACCGCATATTACGTTATATTATAAGGTATTTTCAATGATACACTGCATATTACGTTATATGATAAGGTATTTTCAATGATACACTGCATATTACGTTATATTATAAGGTTTTTTCAATGATGCACTGCATATTACGTTATACTATAAGGTATTTTCAATGATGCACTGCATATTACGTTATACTATAAGGTATTTTCAATGATACACTACAAATTACGATATATTATAAGGTATTTTCAATGATACACTGCATATTACGTTATATTATAAGGTATTTTCATTGATAGACTAGAATTACCATATATTCTAAGGTATTTTCAATGATACACTGCATATTACGTTATATGAGAAGGTATTTCCATTGATACACTACAAATTACGATATATTATAAGGTATTTTCAATGATACCCTGCATATTACGTTATATTATAAGGTATTTTCAATGATGCACTGCATATTACGTTATACTATAAGGTATTTTCAATGATACACTGCATACTACGTTATATTATAAGGTATTTTCAATGATACACTGCATATTACGTTATATTATAAGGTATTTTCATTGATAGACTAGAATTACCATATATTCTAAGGTATTTTCAATGATACACTACAAATTACGATATATTATAAGGTATTTTCAATGATACCCTGCATATTAAGTTATATTATAAGGTATTTTCAATGATAAACTGCTATATATTATAAGGTATTTTCTATGATACACTGCATATTACGTTATATTATTAGGTATTTTCAAAGATACACTACAAATTACGATATATTATAAGGTATTTTCAATGATACACTGCATATTACGTTATATGAGAAGGTATTTCCATTGATACTGTAACCGAACTATTATGTACTCTCTATTTATCGGATGGTTAAATCTGATTAGTATATCGGATTGGTTACCGTATCCGGTATTACTATTATGTCCTGTAGGACGAAACGGGGTTCGTGCCTCCAGGTACTGGAAAGCGGAGTGGTTTTAACGAAAGAAAGTAAATGCTGAAGAACTTGATGTATGGGTGTAGCTAACGTGTGTATATTCTGGTACCCTTGTAGATTTATAATTTATCTATTCCGTACACCAGGTGATTTGACGTCACGCAAGAACTGTGTGTAAGAAATCGCGACTAAATCCCATTGTCAGAATGTTTACAACGCACCGACTCCGCACGCGGAATCGTACACAACAATACAATGTGTTCACCTTGCCACGTTTCGAGCGTGACGAAGCGCGACGAGTGATCCGACTGGAATTCACAGAAAGTGTATATGATATTAATTTATTAGGACATCCAGGATAACGTATGCGGAAGATAGCGAATCGTCGTCAGGGCACGTTTATGTGGCCTGGGCGACTCCTCGATCCCCGGACGATCCTGAATACCTCGCGACCGTCTCTGACTCGCTCTCGCGTTAGGTGTCACAGCGAGATAGAATGCAACGTTACTCCTGCCGCAGCACGGGAGGAGAAAACGGCACCTACTCGCAAGAACGGTCTCAAAACGTATGCGGAAGATAGTGAATTGTCGGCAGGGCACGTTTACGCGGCCTGGGCGACTCCTCAATCCCCGGACGACCTTGAGACCTCCTTGTGTCCACTTAAAGCTTGATTACGGTCGCGACCACTACGAAATAGAATGTCCGATCTTCCTGCCGCTGCGCGGGAGGAAAAACCGGCACCTACTCGCTAGGACACTTACAAGACGTATGCGGAAGATAGCGAATCGTCGTCAGGGCACGTTTACGTGGCCTGGGCGACTCCTCGATCCCCGGACGATCCTATAAGCCCCTTATGATCGCTTGAGAATGTATATTGACCATCATACACACTAACACGGAATGCAAGTTCGATTCTGCCGGAATATACGGGAGGAGCAAGCGGCACCTATCCCTTGGAAAACTCACAAAAGCGCATGCGGAAGATAGCGAATCGTCGGCAGGGCACGTTTACGTGGCCTGAGCGACTCCTCGATCCCCGGACACCCTCATTAGCTTCGTGGAATCGGATGCACGCAAGATCCTATGCCTTGATTCACGGGAGTCACGAGACGCACCCGTCCGTGTATATTGTCTACGGTAGAAATTCGTGGAAGTTCGACGCGCTTGCTGAGAATTACGTCTGACCACTCGACGGTCTCGCGGCCACACTGTTTGCCTACTACACGGCGCAAGGCGCAAGATTTCTCACGTGTTACAAGTTAACGAGGATCGGTGATAGCGCGTAACATGAAATCTTACTTGACGGATGTATTCCCATCATCTATTCTGTATCACATATGCACAATCACAAATCCTTGCCAGCTTGCTCCGTGTTCCTGGCAAGAGACGCACGCGATCACGAACTTTTACCAATTTGCGCACTTTCCGCGAACTATTTAATTTTTAATGTCAGCCGCTCCGGGCTATACCGAACAATCGGTAGGAAAAACGACTTACTTACTAAACGCGAGCATTTATATTTTAATGTCAGCCACTCTGGGCTATACCGAATGATCGGTAGGAAAAACGATTTACTCGTTGAACACGAGCTTCTATATTTTAATGTCAGCCACTCTGGGCTATACCGAATGATCGGTAGGAAAAACGATTGACTCGTTGAACACGAGCTTCTATATTTTAATGTCAGCCACTCTGGGCTATACCGAATGATCGGTAGGAAAAACGATCTACTCGTTAAACGCGAGCTTCTATATTTAAAGTCATGCTCTCTGGTCTATACGCGACCGGCGTTAATCGCGAATTGACTCGCGGTGACTCGTGCGTGCTTATCGGAGCTAGTCCAGGCGCAGAGTGATCAATCTGATGCTCGCATCGACCTCCTTCGATCGCTATCGAGAGGGGATCGATGCGCGCGCATCTCACAAGTGGATTTATCCTGTGCTCCTTTTCTACGACAAGGATCGCGCGTGATACCGCAAGTCGTCGTGGTGGGAATCGATATTGTTGTTCTCGTCGCACGAGGTATCGATATGTGATCGACGCGGTCACATATACCCCCTTCTCCACCCTCGAGATCACTGGTGCGGACACGCAGTTAGTACGCATTCCAGTGATCTCGATACTGGAAAAAAAAAAACCGAACGTCTTGTCGAGAATGAACTAAAAGTATTACTGCACCATGGCGTATAAAAAAAAACATGAAACTAAATGATTTACTTGTTGAAAACGGTAACTAAAAAATCTTTGCAGCTTTGGCGTTTGACGAGTATCCATGTAATACACTCATACATCCATTCCAGAAACTTAAAAGCAACATTTGCCCTTGCGCCCGCACAATGAACACCAAAAATCAATTATTGTTTTTTTTTTTTTTTTTTTTTTTTTAAACACAACGCGCACACTCGTCACTTTTTGACCTCCCATATCGAGGATGTGAACATTTTGTCCAGCATTTCTTCGGTCGAACGCTGGAGGCCAAGGGGGTCATGCGGGTCCAAGTGCGGGATCTCCACGGGCGGGTCGAAATACTCCTCGTCCCAGGATAGTTCGGACTCGGCTGCAGTGGCCTCCGGAATCTCTCCAGGTGCTGGTTCCGGGATAACAATCCATGATTGTTCCATCGTGCTCTCCTCCATCGCCGCCACCTTGGCTGGAACGGCCACCTCAGAGGACGGTCCAGGTTTTTCTCCGTGGTGGCGTTTCTCAGCTCCTGGGCCCCTCTTTGGTGTTTGGGTCTGCACCGCCACCAATCTCGCCTTTGCCTGGGACGCCACCCCCTTTGTGCACTGCCGGTGCTGGTGGCCCTCGCTCAGCCATGGTCCCGCAATGCGCGTTGGCAAGTTTGGTGGAGGGACATCATGGTAATTTATATCCATCCCAGTTTGGGTCGGCCTACTAACCATGGCCCATCCTGCGTACGTTTGGACGCCGACGTCGATCTTTACTTTACTATTCGTTGTGTTATTCATGGTGAACTGTGTCATCCCGTCGCGTTTCATGGCTTATATACCCGTATGGACTCTTGTTTTTGTGGAAACTGTAACGCGTACCTATTGTGTGTTTGTTTGTTTGTCTTGCTCTATCTGCTTGTATGGGCGTAAACATGATGCGTGGAACATTCCTCGGATTTCTCCCGAGTGGGGTTTACGTAAGATGAATGTTGATGGTCCTTTTCTTTCTGCTAGTTCATATGGTCCTTCATACAGGTGAAAAAACTTGGCGATCTCTCTGTCGGCGGCATTGGATGTTGGGTTTGTTTTTACCAATACCCAATCGCCCACTTCGTATTGTGTATGGCATTTTTCCATGTTAGCACGTTTACACCGTTCCTGGGCCTTCTTCGTCATTCGTTGGAATGCTAGCTGTAGTTTATCATTATGATAGTTCTCTGTTTTCCCTGGATCCTCTATATGCTCAAACCATCTGGACCATGGACGTATGGGTTTTTCTTTTAACAAGAGTTCTGTTGGTGTAAACCCTGTGCTGTCGTGCACAACCTCGTTGCAGCAGGTCTCGATTAAATCGATCCATTTGGCCCAAGATGCGTGTGCGTGTGATGCCACCGTACGGAAAATCCGTCCGATTTCCCTATTCACCCTTTCCACCGGGTTGCTTTGTGGGTGTCGTATCGAAGAGAGAACGTGGTGGATGCCCTCTTCTCGTAAGGTCTGTGTCCATTTCTTCGCCGTGAACTGTGTTCCATGGTCAGTCAAGATCTTTTTTGGTTTGCCGTAGCGCGGTATGTAATGTTTGAAAATTCTTGCCAGGGATACGGTGGTCGTCGCGTTTCGCATCGCGTATAGTTTCACAAATTTAGTAAATAGCTCTTCGATTACCAGAATATACCTCACGCCTCCCCTTGACGTCGGTAACGGACCGTAGAAATCGACGGACAACACCTCAAGGGGGCACCGCGGTATTATGCTTTGTAAGTCGGTATGAATTGTATGGGTAGGAATTTTCACGCGTTGGCACGTGTCGCATGTTGCCACAAGTTTTCGCGTGCGCCGGTGTAATTTTGAAATATAGAAGTCCTCTGACAGGAGCTTCATCGTCTTTTCCCCCCCAAGATGCGCATAAATCTCGTGCACCTCTCGTATGAGCGAGTCGTGCAACTGCGAGGGAACAACCGGTCGTTCCTTCCCACTTTTGTCAACATGGTATAACGTGCCATCGCGGAGATTATAACGGTTATACGCGTGATCTGCCCGTTTTTTGCAGCGCTCGATTTCGCGTTGTAATTTTTGATCCTTCCGCTGCCATTCCGAAAGTTGTTTAAGCGCGGCTCGTAACGTAGGTGACATTGCTCTTGCGAGGGTCATTAGTATTGGTACGTGTCTTTCTCGTTCGACCGAATCTTCGGTCGTTACATTGTTTAACCTGCTCATTGTGTCCGCCGGAATGTTCTCTTTTCCTGGGCGATACTGGATTTCAATTTGATAATCCTGTATCGATAGAATCCATCTTGTCAATCGTTGACTTAGGAGTTTGCTATTCATAAGGAATGTGATTGCTTTGTGGTCTGTTAATAATACAATCTTAACCCCGTATAAATACGTTCTGAGTTTCCCGAGTGCCCATACTATGGCCAACAATTCTTTTTCGGTGGTGAAATACGCCAGTTCTGGACCTCTTAACGTACGGCTTTCGAACGTGATTGGTCTTAATTCGCCGTTTGCATCTCGTTGTTCCAAAACTGCTCCGAGTGCCGTCGAACTTGCGTCCGTTGATAGAAAATATGGTTGGCGCGAATCTGCATACTGCAGTACAACTTCTCTGCAGAAAACCTCTTTTGCTTGATCGAAAGATGTTTGTAGTGCCTCGTCCCATTTCCAGCGATTCCCTTTTTTGAGCAGCGTCAGCAGCGGTGTTGTAGTTTCGGCATGCTTGTTTGTGAACTTGCTATAATAGTTCACTAAGCCTAGGAAACCACGCAACTGTTTGACGTTTCGGGGTGTCGGAAACGCCCGAATGAGTTTGATTTTCTCTGGATCTTGTCTTAGACCTTCCGCTGACAGAATGTGGCCCAGAAATTTAATTTCCCGCCTCACAAATTTGCATTTCTCTAAATTGAGGGTGATGTTATTTTCCCGTAGTCGTTGCAATAGCATTGCGAGATGTTCGAGGTGTTTTTCGAATGTCGGAGAGAAACATAAGATGTCGTCAATAAAATTGACAATGAATCCCTCCATTCCTTCCAGTATGCGTCTCAGCGCTCTCACTAGGCTCGCGCTGCTTGTCTTTAACCCAAAAGGCGTGACTACATACTCGTAACATCTACCGCGATAGAGAAAGGCGGTATATTTTCGGGATGATGGTGTCAGTGGCACTTGCCAAAAGCTATTTGTCAAGTCGAGGCTGGTTAGGTAGTCGACTCTTTGAAATCGTTGGAATATTGCATCTGGTGTCTCTGACATCTCGTGGTCATCAATGAGAAACTCGTTCAGCTTTCTCGCGTCGAGGCATAGTCTAAGCGTCCCATTTTTTTTTAGCACTGGTACGACCGGATTCAAATACGGACTTGTACTTGGGCGAATAATATCGTTTTCCAACATCCTTTGCACCTCTGCATCGGCCGCCTCCATATATTTCAATGGAATTGGGTATGTTCTACTGCAGTATGGCCTGGTGGGTTTTACGTGTAGATGGTGTTGGTAGCACGTCACACGTCCGATAGTATCTCTCCAGACCTCCGGGAACGCCTGTATTGTTTTCCGTAGAGCAATTTTTTGTTGTTGGTTTACCTCTACTGGTTCGAGCAGAGATTTAATTTTCTCTGTTTGTGATTTTTGATGGTCATTTATGGTTCGTACCATTGTGTTTTCGGTATCAGTTTCGGGTGTCATTTTGATTAGAATTTGACCGTCTGCCGTGTTCAGTGAAAGAGATTCCTTCCCAAAGTCGACTGTGGCCTTCGCTCGTCTTAGAGTGTCTACGCCAAGAATCACCTCACAGATTAACCCTGGTACCACAATCGCTGTTGTTTCGATCGTTTTGTCCCCATGGTTGAGGGTTACCCAGATTTGTTTCTTTAATCGGGCCGATTTTCCGCCCGTTGCCCCAATTACTACTGTTCCCGTTACTGGCAGCGTCGGGCATTTTATTAATCGCTCCTGGTGTTCGAGGTACCATGCTTCGGATACTGCAGTGACTGTGCTTCCCGTGTCAATCAGGGCTTTGATGGGAATCCCTTCCAGTTTGATTAGTACCTCCGGGCATCTGTTGGTTATTTTGCTTGTACGTGGCGACAGTACATCCTCCTGTAATTCTTGGCGTATGTCTGGGAATATTGACCCAATTGTTACTTGGATATCTTCCCCGTGTTGTATATTGGAGATACCTCCCACCTGAGCGGGGAAGTTGCTCAGACGTTCTTTTGTGGTTCCCCTTATTCGTTTCCCATATTCTCCTCTGGTTCAACGACTTCCAGCTCCTCTGCGAGCTCCTCTTCTTCAAGGTGAGTTGCTCGTATTCGATTCGGGGCATAATCTCTATTACGGTCTTGTGGACGGCGTTGTTCCTGCCAAGGTTTCGCGTTGTCGTACCTTGTCTTTGGGTTATCGGCATTTGGCCGTTGGTATTCTGCTCCTGTTCGCGGATGCTCTCTGTTCTGTCGTTGCTGAAATTGGCTGACAGGGTTCATACGCGGAGCGTTTGCGGTCGGTTGGTTGATTCGATCGTGTGGAGTTTTAGTACCCCATTCTCTATTGTAATTGGGACGCTCATCGTATCGCTGTCGGTTTACCGTACCCCCGTTATCAAACCGTTCCAGCAACGCTAGAAAGGCATCTATGGTGCGTATATCCTGACCGAGCACGCAGTCGTCTACTGCCTGCGTAAAATGTTTGGACAGTGTTTGTATAATTTCATCGTCTGCGGGTCGCGGACGTAAGTCACGAGCCAGTCCGATCAATCTCATTGCATACGCTACACGGGAGATTCCAGTATCCGTTCGATGTACCCCGACATTTAGGTTGTCTCTGACCTTCCTTTGGATTGCAGAGCTCCAGAATCTCGTCAATAGGGCGTTTGCAAATTGATGCCATGTCGCAATTTGTTCCGACATAATGTCCCACCATTCGCCTGCATTACCTTTCAGTGACTGTGTGATGATGAACTTCATCTCCTCGTCGGGTAAACGTGCGGCATCTACAAATCTTTTGAGCTCCCTCAGATACTTTGCAGGCCTCTCTGTGGTTTTGCCCTCGAAGGTTGGCATATGCGGTTTTACGACGAATGGTCGGGGCATCGACGCCATCGTATGGTCAAACCTCGTGGACTCGTTCAGCCCCCACCTCGAATCTATATGACCGGTTGTCGTTCGGTGTGCGTCTACGTCTAACTCTGGAATCAGATTTCGTCGGTGGTCATCAATTTCCCTCGACCCATTGCCGAATTCTGTCTCATTTGATGGTATTGTCGTTGTTTGCTGGTTCGTTGCTCGTGATCGGATCTGTTCCATGCAGGTTTGTATTTTCTTGAGTGCGTCCGCTTGTGCCTTTTCATTTCGCTCCAAGCGCTCTTCAATTTTTCTACACCAATCTCTCATCTCCACTCGGTGTTCAGTCACACGTTCGCAGACCTCATCGGTGGTCACCTGTTCTTCCACCTTAGCATTGAGTTGATCAACTCGCATCCTAAGGTGCGCGATTTCATTTTGCAACTCCCGAATGGCAGCGGACATTAGGTCTTTATCGTGCGCGGAGGTTGGCCCCGGAGCCTGATCGTCACCGGACGCGTTCGGATTCTGGTTTCGCGGACGGTTTACCGTACCGGTCGGGGTGCCAAGAGGTGGTGTTCGTTGAATTGATGTACTAGATAATAGTGGCATCATTGACATGTCATCGTTCTTTTTCGCGCCCGTCATTTTGTTACTACGGGTTTTTGGCTTACTCATACTTCATTTCTCCAACATTTAATTCGTCTGAACCAAAACCGCCCCACGTTGGGCGCCAATATGTAACCGAACTATTATGAACTCTCTATTTATCGGATGGTTAAATCTGATTAGTATATCGGATTGGTTACCGTATCCGGTATTACTATTATGTCCTGTAGGACGAAACGGGGTTCGTGCCTCCAGGTACTGGAAAGCGGAGTGGTTTTAACGAAAGAAAGTAAATGCTGAAGAACTTGATGTATGGGTGTAGCTAACGTGTGTATATAACGTGTATATAACGTGTGTACGCCAGGTGATTTGACGTCACGCAAGAACTGTGTGTAAGAAATCGCGACTAAATCCCATTGTCAGAATGTTTACAACGCACCGACTCCGCACGCGGAATCGTACACAACAATACAATGTGTTCACCTTGCCACGTTTCGAGCGTGACGAAGCGCGACGAGTGATCCGACTGGAATTCACAGAAAGTGTATATGATATTAATATATTAGGACATCCAGGATAACGTATGCGGAAGATAGCGAATCGTCGTCAGGGCACGTTTATGTGGCCTGGGCGACTCCTCGATCCCCGGACGATCCTGAATACCTCGCGACCGTCTCTGACTCGCTCTCGCGTTAGGTGTCACAGCGAGATAGAATGCAACGTTACTCCTGCCGCAGCACGGGAGGAGAAAACGGCACCTACTCGCAAGAACGGTCTCAAAACGTATGCGGAAGATAGTGAATTGTCGGCAGGGCACGTTTACGCGGCCTGGGCGACTCCTCAATCCCCGGACGACCTTGAGACCTCCTTGTGTCCACTTAAAGCTTGATTACGGTCGCGACCACTACGAAATAGAATGTCCGATCTTCCTGCCGCTGCGCGGGAGGAAAAACCGGCACCTACTCGCTAGGACACTTACAAGACGTATGCGGAAGATAGCGAATCGTCGTCAGGGCACGTTTACGTGGCCTGGGCGACTCCTCGATCCCCGGACGATCCTATAAGCCCCTTATGATCGCTTGAGAATGTATATTGACCATCATACACACTAACACGGAATGCAAGTTCGATTCTGCCGGAATATACGGGAGGAGCAAGCGGCACCTATCCCTTGGAAAACTCACAAAAGCGCATGCGGAAGATAGCGAATCGTCGGCAGGGCACGTTTACGTGGCCTGAGCGACTCCTCGATCCCCGGACACCCTCATTAGCTTCGTGGAATCGGATGCACGCAAGATCCTATGCCTTGATTCACGGGAGTCACGAGACGCACCCGTCCGTGTATATTGTCTACGGTAGAAATTCGTGGAAGTTCGACGCGCTTGCTGAGAATTACGTCTGACCACTCGACGGTCTCGCGGCCACACTGTTTGCCTACTACACGGCGCAAGGCGCAAGATTTCTCACGTGTTACAAGTTAACGAGGATCGGTGATAGCGCGTAACATGAAATCTTACTTGACGGATGTATTCCCATCATCTATTCTGTATCACATATGCACAATCACAAATCCTTGCCAGCTTGCTCCGTGTTCCTGGCAAGAGACGCACGCGATCACGAACTTTTACCAATTTGCGCACTTTCCGCGAACTATTTAATTTTTAATGTCAGCCGCTCCGGGCTATACCGAACAATCGGTAGGAAAAACGACTTACTTACTAAACGCGAGCATTTATATTTTAATGTCAGCCACTCTGGGCTATACCGAATGATCGGTAGGAAAAACGATTTACTCGTTGAACACGAGCTTCTATATTTTAATGTCAGCCACTCTGGGCTATACCGAATGATCGGTAGGAAAAACGATTGACTCGTTGAACACGAGCTTCTATATTTTAATGTCAGCCACTCTGGGCTATACCGAATGATCGGTAGGAAAAACGATCTACTCGTTAAACGCGAGCTTCTATATTTAAAGTCATGCTCTCTGGGCTATACGCGACCGGCGTTAATCGCGAATTGACTCGCGGTGACTCGTGCGTGCTTATCGGAGCTAGTCCAGGCGCAGAGTGATCAATCTGATGCTCGCATCGACCTCCTTCGATCGCTATCGAGAGGGGATCGATGCGCGCGCATCTCACAAGTGGATTTATCCTGTGCTCCTTTTCTACGACAAGGATCGCGCGTGATACAGCAAGTCGTCGTGGTGGGAATCGATATTGTTGTTCTCGTCGCACGAGGTATCGATATGTGATCGACGCGGTCACAATACACTACAAATTACGATATATTATAAGGTATTTTCAATGATACCCTGCATATTACGTTATATTATAAGGTATTTTCAATGATACACTGCATATTACTTTATATTATAAGGTATTTTCAATGATACACTACAAATTACGATATATTATAAGGTATTTTCAATGATACCCTGCATATTACGTTAAATTATAAGGTATTTTCAATGATACACTGCATATTACGTGATATTATAAGGTATTTTCAATGATGCACTGCATATTACGTTATACTATAAGGTATTTTCAATGATACACTGCATACTACGTTATATTATAAGGTATTTTCAATGATACACTGCATATTACGTTATATTATAAGGTATTTTCAATGATACACTGCATATTACGTTATATTATAAGTATTTTCAATGGTATACTGCATATTACGTTATTTTATAAGGTATTTTTAATGATATATATCATATTACGTTATATTATAAGGTATTTTCAATGACAGACTGCATATTACATTATTTTATAATGTATTTTCAATGGTAGACTGCATATTACGTTATATTATAAGGTATTTTCAATGATACACCGCATATTACGTTATATTATAAGGTATTTTCAATGATACACTGCATATTACGTTATATGATAAGGTATTTTCAATGATACACTACAAATTACGATATATTATAAGGTATTTTCAATGATACCCTGCATATTAAGTTATATTATAAGGTATTTTCAATGATAAACTGCTATATATTATAAGGTATTTTCTATGATACACTGCATATTACGTTATATTATAAGGTATTTTCAAAGATACACTACAAATTACGATATATTATAAGGTATTTTCAATGATACACTGCATATTACGTTATGTTATAAGGTATTTTCAATGATACACCGCATATTGCGTTATATTATAAGGTATTTTCAATGATACACTGCATATTACGTTATATTATAAGGTATTTTCAATGATACACTGCATATTACGTTATATTATAAGGTAATTTCAAAGATACACAGTATATTACGTTATATTATAAGGTATTTTCAATGATACACTGCATATTGCGTTATATTATAAGGTATTTTCAATGACAGACTACATATTACATTATTTTATAATGTATTTTCAATGGTAGACTGCATATTACGTTATATTATAAGGTATTTTCAGTGATACCCTGCATATTAAGTTATATTATAAGGTATTTTCAATGATAAACTGCTATATATTATAAGGTATTTTCTATGATACACTGCATATTACGTTATATTATAAGGTATTTTCAAAGATACACTACAAATTACGATATATTATAAGGTATTTTCAATGATACACTGCATATTACGTTATATGAGAAGGTATTTCCATTGATACACTACAAATTACGATATATTATAAGGTATTTTCAATGATACCCTGCATATTACGTTATATTATAAGGTATTTTCAATGATACACTGCATATTACGTTATATTATAAGGTATTTTCAATGATACACTACAAATTACGATATATTATAAGGTATTTTCAGTGATAGACTAGCATTACCATATATTCTAAGGTATTTTCAATGATACACTACAAATTACGATATATTATAAGGTATTTTCAATGATTCACTGCATATTACGTTATATTATAAGGTAATTTCAAAGATACACAGTATATTACGTTATATTATAAGGTATTTTCAATGATACACTGCATATTGCGTTATATTATAAGGTATTTTCAATGACAGACTACATATTACATTTTTTTATAATGTATTTTCAATGGTAGACTGCATATTACGTTATATTATAAGGTATTTTCAGTGATAGACTAGCATTACCATATATTCTAAGGTATTTTCAATGATACACTACAAATTACGATATATTATAAGGTATTTTCAATGATTCACTGCATATTACGTTATATTATAAGGTAATTTCAAAGATACACAGTATATTACGTTATATTATAAGGTATTTTCAATGATACACTGCATATTGCGTTATATTATAAGGTATTTTCAATGATAAACTGCTATATATTATAAGGTATTTTCTATGATACACTGCATATTACGTTATATTATAAGGTATTTTCAAAGATACACTACAAATTACGATATATTATAAGGTATTTTCAATGATACACTGCATATTACGTTATATGAGAAGGTATTTCCATTGATACACTACAAATTACGATATATTATAAGGTATTTTCAATGATACCCTGCATATTACGTTATATTATAAGGTATTTTCAATGATACACTGCATATTACGTTATATTATAAGGTATTTTCAAAGATACACTACAAATTACGATATATTATAAGGTATTTTCAATGATACACTGCATATTACATTATGTTATAAGGTATTTTCAATGATACACCGCATATTATGTTATATTATAAGGTATTTTCAATGATACACTGCATATTACGTTATATGAGAAGGTATTTCCATTGATACACTACAAATTACGATATATTATAAGGTATTTTCAATGATAAACTGCTATATATTATAAGGTATTTTCTATGATACACTGCATATTACGTTATATTATAAGGTATTTTCAAAGATACACTACAAATTACGATATATTATAAGGTATTTTCAATGATACACTGCATATTACGTTATATGAGAAGGTATTTCCATTGATACACTACAAATTACGATATATTATAAGGTATTTTCAATGATACCCTGCATATTACGTTATATTATAAGGTATTTTCAATGATACACTGCATATTACGTTATATTATAAGGTATTTTCAAAGATACACTACAAATTACGTTATATTATAAGGTATTTTCAATGACAGACTACATATTACATTTTTTTATAATGTATTTTCAATGGTAGACTGCATATTACGTTACATTATAAGGTATTTTCAGTGATAGACTAGCATTACCATATATTCTAAGGTATTTTCAATGATACACTACAAATTACGATATATTATAAGGTATTTTCAATGATACCCTGCATATTAAGTTATATTATAAGGTATTTTCAATGATAAACTGCTATATATTATAAGGTATTTTCTATGATACACTGCATATTACGTTATATTATAAGGTATTTTCAAAGATACACTACAAATTACGATATATTATAAGGTATTTTCAATGATACACTGCATATTACGTTACATGAGAAGGTATTTCCATTGATACACTACAAATTACGATATATTATAAGGTATTTTCAATGATACCCTGCATATTACGTTATATTATAAGGTATTTTCAGTGATACCCTGCATATTAAGTTATATTATAAGGTATTTTCAATGATAAACTGCTATATATTATAAGGTATTTTCTATGATACACTGCATATTACGTTATATTATAAGGTATTTTCAAAGATACACTACAAATTACGATATATTATAAGGTATTTTCAATGATACACTGCATATTACGTTATATGAGAAGGTATTTCCATTGATACACTACAAATTACGATATATTATAAGGTATTTTCAATGATACCCTGCATATTACGTTATATTATAAGGTATTTTCAATGATACACTGCATATTACGTTATATTATAAGGTATTTTCAATGATACACTACAAATTACGATATATTATAAGGTATTTTCAGTGATAGACTAGCATTACCATATATTCTAAGGTATTTTCAATGATACACTACAAATTACGATATATTATAAGGTATTTTCAATGATTCACTGCATATTACGTTATATTATAAGGTATTTTCAATGATACACTGCATATTACGTTATATTATAAGGTATTTTCAAAGATACACTACAAATTACGTTATATTATAAGGTATTTTCAATGACAGACTACATATTACATTTTTTTATAATGTATTTTCAATGGTAGACTGCATATTACGTTACATTATAAGGTATTTTCAGTGATAGACTAGCATTACCATATATTCTAAGGTATTTTCAATGATACACTACAAATTACGATATATTATAAGGTATTTTCAATGATACCCTGCATATTAAGTTATATTATAAGGTATTTTCAATGATAAACTGCTATATATTATAAGGTATTTTCTATGATACACTGCATATTACGTTATATTATAAGGTATTTTCAAAGATACACTACAAATTACGATATATTATAAGGTATTTTCAATGATACACTGCATATTACGTTACATGAGAAGGTATTTCCATGGATACACTACAAATTACGATATATTATAAGGTATTTTCAATGATACCCTGCATATTACGTTATATTATAAGGTATTTTCAATGATACACTGCATATTACGTTATATTATAAGGTATTTTCAATGATACACTACAAATTACGATATATTATAAGGTATTTTCAATGATACCCTGCATATTACGTTATATTATAAGGTATTTTCAATGATACACTGCATATTACGTTATATTATAAGGTATTTTCAAAGATACACTGCATATTACGTTATATTATAAGGTATTTTCAATGATACACTGCATATTACGTTATATGATAAGGTATTTTCAATGATACACTGCATATTACGTTATATTATAAGTATTTTCAATGGTATACTGCATATTACGTTATTTTATAAGGTATTTTTAATGATATATATCATATTACGTTATATTATAAGGTATTTTCAATGACAGACTGCATATTACATTATTTTATAATGTATTTTCAATGGTAGACTGCATATTACGTTATATTATAAGGTATTTTCAATGATACACCGCATATTACGTTATATTATAAGGTATTTTCAATGATACACTGCATATTACGTTATATGATAAGGTATTTTCAATGATACACTACAAATTACGATATATTATAAGGTATTTTCAATGATAGACTAGAATTACCATATATTCTAAGGTATTTTCAATGATACACTACAAATTACGATATATTATAAGGTATTTTCAATGATACACTGCATATTACGTTATATTATAAGGTAATTTCAAAGATACACAGTATATTACGTTATATTATAAGGTATTTTCAATGATACACTGCATATTGCGTTATATTATAAGGTATTTTCAATGACAGACTACATATTACATGATTTTATAATGTATTTTCAATGGTAGACTGCATATTACGTTATATTATAAGGTATTTTCAGTGATAGACTAGCATTACCATATATTCTAAGGTATTTTCAATGATACACTACAAATTACGATATATTATAAGGTAATTTCAATGATACCCTGCATATTAAGTTATATTATAAGGTATTTTCAATGATAAACTGCTATATATTATAAGGTATTTTCTATGATACCCTGCATATTAAGTTATATTATAAGGTATTTTCAATGATAAACTGCCATATATTATAAGGTATTTTCTATGATACACTGCATATTGCGTTATATTATAAGGTATTTTCAATGACAGACTACATATTACATGATTTTATAATGTATTTTCAATGGTAGACTGCATATTACGTTATATTATAAGGTATTTTCAGTGATAGACTAGCATTACCATATATTCTAAGGTATTTTCAATGATACACTACAAATTACGATATATTATAAGGTAATTTCAATGATACCCTGCATATTAAGTTATATTATAAGGTATTTTCAATGATAAACTGCTATATATTATAAGGTATTTTCTATGATACCCTGCATATTAAGTTATATTATAAGGTATTTTCAATGATAAACTGCCATATATTATAAGGTATTTTCTATGATACACTGCATATTACGTTATATTATAAGGTATTTTCAAAGATACACTACAAATTACGATATATTATAAGGTATTTTCAATGATACACTGCATATTACGTTATATGAGAAGGTATTTCCATTGATACACTACAAATTACGATATATTATAAGGTATTTTCAATGATACCCTGCATATTACGTTATATTATAAGGTATTTTCAATGATACACTGCATATTACGTTATATTATAAGGTATTTTCAATGATACACTACAAATTACGATATATTATAAGGTATTTTCAATGATACCCTGCATATTACGTTAAATTATAAGGTATTTTTAATGATATATATCATATTACGTTATATTATAAGGTATTTTCAATGACAGACTGCATATTACATTATTTTATAATGTATTTTCAATGGTAGACTGCATATTACGTTATATTATAAGGTATTTTCAATGATACACCGCATATTACGTTATATTATAAGGTATTTTCAATGATACACTGCATATTACGTTATATTATAAGGTATTTTCAATGATACACTGCATATTACGTTATATGATAAGGTATTTTCAAAGATACACAGTATATTACGTTATATTATAAGGTATTTTCAATGATACACTGCATATTGCGTTATATTATAAGGTATTTTCAATGACAGACTACATATTACATTATTTTATAATGTATTTTCAATGGTAGACTGCATATTACGTTATATTATAAGGTATTTTCAGTGATAGACTTGCATTACCATATATTCTAAGGTATTTTCAATGATACACTACAAATTACGATATATTATAAGGTATTTTCAATGATACCCTGCATATTAAGTTATATTACAAGGTATTTTCAATGATAAACTGCTATATATTATAAGGTATTTTCAAAGATACACAGTATATTACGTTATATTATAAGGTATTTTCAATGATACACTGCATATTGCGTTATATTATAAGGTATTTTCAATGACAGACTACATATTACATTATTTTATAATGTATTTTCAATGGTAGACTGCATATTACGTTATATTATAAGGTATTTTCAGTGATAGACTTGCATTACCATATATTCTAAGGTATTTTCAATGATACACTACAAATTACGATATATTATAAGGTATTTTCAATGATACCCTGCATATTAAGTTATATTACAAGGTATTTTCAATGATAAACTGCTATATATTATAAGGTATTTTCTATGATACACTGCATATTACGTTATATTATAAGGTATTTTCAAAGATACACTACAAATTACGATATATTATAAGGTATTTTCAATGATACACTGCATATTACGTTATGTTATAAGGTATTTTCAATGATACACCGCATATTACGTTATATTATAAGGTATTTTCAATGATACACTGCATATTACGTTATATTATAAGGTATTTTCAATGATACACTGCATATTACGTTATATTATAAGGTATTTTCAATGATACACTGCATATTACGTTATATTATAAGGTATTATCAATGATACACTGCATATTACGTTATATTATAAGGTATTTTCAATGATACACTGCATATTACGTTATATGATAAGGTATTTTCAATGATACACTGCATATTACGTTATATTATAAGGTTTTTTCAATGATGCACTGCATATTACGTTATACTATAAGGTATTTTCAATGATACACTACAAATTACGATATATTATAAGGTATTTTCCATGATACACTGCATATTACGTTATATTATAAGGTATTTTCATTGATAGACTAGAATTACCATATATTCTAAGGTATTTTCAATGATACACTACAAATTACGATATATTATAAGGTATTTTCAATGATACACTGCATATTACGTTATATTATAAGGTAATTTCAAAGATACACTGCATATTACGTTATATTATAAGGTATTTTCAATGATACACTGCATATTACGTTATATTATAAGGTATTATCAATGATACACTGCATATTACGTTATATTATAAGGTATTTTCAATGATACACTGCATATTACGTTATATGATAAGGTATTTTCAATGATACACAGTATATTACGTTATATTATAAGGTATTTTCAATGATACACTGCATATTGCGTTATATTATAAGGTATTTTCAATGACAGACTACATATTACATTATTTTATAATGTATTTTCAATGGTAGACTGCATATTACGTTATATTATAAGGTATTTTCAGTGATAGACTAGCATTACCATATATTCTAAGGTATTTTCAATGATACACTACAAATTACGATATATTATAAGGTATTTTCAATGATACCCTGCATATTAATGTTATATTATAAGGTATTTTCAATGATAAACTGCTATATATTATAAGGTATTTTCTATGATACACTGCATATTACGTTATATTATAAGGTATTTTCAAAGATACACTACAAATTACGATATATTATAAGGTATTTTCAATGATACACTGCATATTACGTTATATGAGAAGGTATTTCCATTGATACACTACAAATTACGATATATTATAAGGTATTTTCAATGATACCCTGCATATTACGTTATATTATAAGGTATTTTCAATGATACACGGCATATTACGTTATATTATAAGGTATTTTCAATGATACACTACAAATTACGATATATTATAAGGTATTTTCTATGATACACTGCATATTACGTTATATTATAAGGTATTTTCAATGATACACTACAAATTACGATATATTATAAGGTATTTTCAATGATACCCTGCATATTACGTTAAATTATAAGGTATTTTTAATGATATATATCATATTACGTTATATTATAAGGTATTTTCAATGACAGACTGCATATTACATTATTTTATAATGTATTTTCAATGGTAGACTGCATATTACGTTATATTATAAGGTATTTTCAATGATACACTGCATATTACGTTATATTATAAGGTATTTTCAATGATACACTGCATATTACGTTACATGATAAGGTATTTTCAATGATACACTGCATATTACGTTATATTATAAGGTTTTTTCAATGATGCACTGCATATTACGTTATACTATAAGGTATTTTCAATGATACACTACAAATTACGATATATTATAAGGTATTTTCAATGATACACTGCATATTACGTTATATTATAAGGTATTTTCATTGATAGACTAGAATTACCATATATTCTAAGGTATTTTCAATGATACACTACAAATTACGATATATTATAAGGTATTTTCCATGATACACTGCATATTACGTTATATTATAAGGTATTTTCATTGATAGACTAGAATTACCATATATTCTAAGGTATTTTCAATGATACACTACAAATTACGATATATTATAAGGTATTTTCAATGATACACTGCATATTACGTTATATTATAAGATAATTTCAAAGATACACAGTATATTACGTTATATTATAAGGTATTTTCAATGATACACTGCATATTGCGTTATATTATAAGGTATTTTCAATGACAGACTACATATTACATTATTTTATAATGTATTTTCAATGGTAGACTGCATATTACGTTATATTATAAGGTATTTTCAGTGATAGACTAGCATTACCATATATTCTAAGGTATTTTCAATGATACACTACAAATTACGATATATTATAAGGTATTTTCAATGATACCCTGCATATTAATGTT
Organism: Lasioglossum lativentre; assembly: GCA_916610255.1. NCBI lineage: Eukaryota > Metazoa > Arthropoda > Insecta > Hymenoptera > Halictidae > Lasioglossum > Lasioglossum lativentre. The sequence goes on from CAKAJI010000490.1 coordinate 266,484, forward strand.
ATATTATAAGGTATTTTCAATGATAAACTGCTATATATTATAAGGTATTTTCTATGATACACTGCATATTACGTTATATTATAAGGTATTTTCAAAGATACACTACAAATTACGATATATTATAAGGTATTTTCAATGATACACTGCATATTACGTTATATGAGAAGGTATTTCCATTGATACACTACAAATTACGATATATTATAAGGTATTTTCAATGATACCCTGCATATTACGTTATATTATAAGGTATTTTCAGTGATAGACTAGCATTACCATATATTCTAAGGTATTTTCAATGATACACTACAAATTACGATATATTATAAGGTATTTTCTATGATACACTGCATATTACGTTATATTATAAGGTATTTTCAATGATACACTACAAATTACGATATATTATAAGGTATTTTCAATGATACCCTGCATATTACGTTAAATTATAAGGTATTTTTAATGATATATATCATATTACGTTATATTATAAGGTATTTTCAATGACAGACTGCATATTACATTATTTTATAATGTATTTTCAATGGTAGACTGCATATTACGTTATATTATAAGGTATTTTCAATGATACACTGCATATTACGTTATATTATAAGGTATTTTCAATGATACACTGCATATTACGTTATATGATAAGGTATTTTCAATGATACACTGCATATTACGTTATATTATAAGGTATTTTCATTGATAGTCTAGAATTACCATATATTCTAAGGTATTTTAAATGATACACTACAAATTACGATATATTATAAGGTATTTTCCATGATACACTGCATATTACGTTATATTATAAGGTATTTTCATTGATAGACTAGAATTACCATATATTCTAAGGTATTTTCAATGATACACTACAAATTACGATATATTATAAGGTATTTTCAATGATACACTGCATATTACGTTATATTATAAGGTAATTTCAAAGATACACAGTATATTACGTTATATTATAAGGTATTTTCAATGTTACACTGCATATTGCGTTATATTATAAGGTATTTTCAATGACAGACTACATATTACATTATTTTATAATGTATTTTCAATGGTAGACTGCATATTACGTTATATTATAAGGTATTTTCAGTGATAGACTAGCATTACCATATATTCTAAGGTATTTTCAATGATACACTACAAATTACGATATATTATAAGGTATTTTTAATGATACCCTGCATATTAATGTTATATTATAAGGTATTTTCAATGATAAACTGCTATATATTATAAGGTATTTTCTATGATACACTGCATATTACGTTATATTATAAGGTATTTTCAAAGATTCACTACAAATTACGATATATTATAAGGTATTTTCAATGATACACTGCATATTACGTTATATGAGAAGGTATTTCCATTGATACACTACAAATTACGATATATTATAAGGTATTTTCAATGATACCCTGCATATTACGTTATATTATAAGGTATTTTCAATGATACACTGCATATTACGTTATATTATAAGGTATTTTCAATGATACACTACAAATTACGATATATTATAAGGTATTTTCTATGATACACTGCATATTACGTTATATTATAAGGTATTTTCAATGATACACTACAAATTACGATATATTATAAGGTATTTTCAATGATACCCTGCATATTACGTTAAATTATAAGGTATTTTTAATGATATATATCATATTACGTTATATTATAAGGTATTTTCAATGACAGACTGCATATTACATTATTTTATAATGTATTTTCAATGGTAGACTGCATATTACGTTATATTATAAGGTATTTTCAATGATACACCGCATATTACGTTATATTATAAGGTATTTTCAATGATACACTGCATATTACGTTATATTATAAGGTATTTTCAATGATACACTGCATATTACGTTATATGATAAGGTATTTTCAAAGATACACAGTATATTACGTTATATTATAAGGTATTTTCAATGATACACTGCATATTACGTTATAATATAAGGTATTTTCAATGACAGACTACATATTACATTATTTTATAATGTATTTTCAATGGTAGACTGCATATTACGTTATATTATAAGGTATTTTCAGTGATAGACTAGCATTTCCATATATTCTAAGGTATTTTCAATGATACACTACAAATTACGATATATTATAAGGTATTTTCAATGATACCCTGCATATTAATGTTATATTATAAGGTATTTTCAATGATAAACTGCTATATATTATAAGGTATTTTCTATGATAACACTGCATATTACGTTATATTATAAGGTATTTTCAAAGATACACTACAAATTACGATATATTATAAGGTATTTTCAATGATACACTGCATATTACGTTATATGAGAAGGTATTTCCATTGATACACTACAAATTACGATATATTATAAGGTATTTTCAATGATACCCTGCATATTACGTTATATTATAAGGTATTTTCAATGATACACGGCATATTACGTTATATTATAAGGTATTTTCAATGATACACTACAAATTACGATATATTATAAGGTATTTTCTATGATACACTGCATATTACGTTATATTATAAGGTATTTTCAATGATACACTACAAATTACGATATATTATAAGGTATTTTCGATACCCTGCATATTACGTTATATTATAAGGTATTTTTAATGATATATATCATATTACGTTATATTATAAGGTATTTTCAATGACAGACTGCATATTACATTATTTTATAATGTATTTTCAATGGTAGACTGCATATTACGTTATATTATAAGGTATTTTCAATGATACACTGCATATTACGTTATATATAAGGTATTTTCAATGATACACTGCATATTACGTTACATGATAAGGTATTTTCAATGATACACTGCATATTACGTTATATTATAAGGTTTTTTCAATGATGCACTGCATATTACGTTATACTATAAGGTATTTTCAATGATACACTACAAATTACGATATATTATAAGGTATTTTCAATGATACACTGCATATTACGTTATATTATAAGGTATTTTCATTGATAGACTAGAATTACCATATATTCTAAGGTATTTTCAATGATACACTACAAATTACGATATATTATAAGGTATTTTCCATGATACACTGCATATTACGTTATATTATAAGGTATTTTCATTGATAGACTAGAATTACCATATATTCTAGGTATTTTCAATGATACACTACAAATTACGATATATTATAAGGTATTTTCAATGATACACTGCATATTACGTTATATTATAAGATAATTTCAAAGATACACAGTATATTACGTTTATATTATAAGGTTATTTTCAATGATACACTGCATATTGCGTTATATTATAAGGTATTTTCAATGACAGACTACATATTACATTATTTTATAATGTATTTTCAATGGTAGACTGCATATTACGTTATATTATAAGGTATTTTCAGTGATAGACTAGCATTACCATATATTCTAGGTATTTTCAATGATACACTACAAATTACGATATATTATAAGGTATTTTCAATGATACCCTGCATATTAATGTTATATTATAGTATTTTCAATGATAAACTGCTAATATTATAAGGTATTTTCTATGATACACTGCAATTACGTTATATTATAAAGGTATTTTCAAAGATACACTACAAATTACGATATATTATAAGGTATTTTCAATGATACACTGCATATACGTTATATGAGAAGGTATTTCCATTGATACACTACAAATTACGATATATTATAAGGTATTTTCAATGATACCCTGCATATTACGTTATATTATAAGGTATTTTCAGTGATAGACTAGCATTACCATATATTCTAAGGTATTTTCAATGATACACTACAAATTACGATATATTATAAGGTATTTTCATGATACACTGCATATTACGTTATATTATAAGGTATTTTCATGATACACTACAAATTACGATATATTATAAGGTATTTTCAATGATACCCTGCATATTACGTTAAATTATAGGTATTTTTAATGATATATATCATATTACGTTATATTATAAGGTATTTTCAATGACAGACTGCATATTACATTATTTTATAATGTATTTTCAATGGTAGACTGCATATTACGTTATATTATAAGTATTTTCAATGATACACTGCATATTACGTTATATTATAAGGTATTTTCAATGATACACTGCATATTACGTTATATGATAAGGTATTTTCAATGATACACTGCATATTACGTTATATTATAAGGTATTTTCATTGATAGTCTAGAATTACCATATATTCTAAGGTATTTTAAATGATACACTACAAATTACGATATATTATAAGGTATTTTCCATGATACACTGCATATTACGTTATATTATAAGGTATTTTCATTGATAGACTAGAATTACCATATATTCTAAGGTATTTTCAATGATACACTACAAATTACGATATATTATAAGGTATTTTCAATGATACACTGCATATTACGTTATATTATAAGGTAATTTCAAAGATACACAGTATATTACGTTATATTATAAGGTATTTTCAATGATACACTGCATATTGCGTTATATTATAAGGTATTTCAATGACAGACTACATATTACATTATTTTATAATGTATTTTCAATGGTAGACTGCATATTACGTTATATTATAAGGTATTTTCAGTGATAGACTAGCATTACCATATATTCTAAGGTATTTTCAATGATACACTACAAATTACGATATATTATAAGGTATTTTTTAATGATACCCTGCATATTAATGTTATATTATAAGGTATTTTCAATGATAAACTGCTATATATTATAAGGTATTTTCTATGATACACTGCATATTACGTTATATTATAAGGTATTTCAAAGATACACTACAAATTACGATATATTATAAGGTATTTTTCAATGATACACTGCATATTACGTTATATGAGAAGGTATTTCCATTGATACACTACAAATTACGATATATTATAAGGTATTTTCAATGATACCCTGCATATTACGTTATATTATAAGGTATTTTCAATGATACACTGCATATTACGTTATATTATAAGGTATTTTCAATGATACACTACAAATTCGATATATTATAAGGTATTTTCTATGATACACTGCATATTACGTTATATTATAAGGTATTTTCAATGATACACTACAAATTACGATATATTATAAGGTATTTTCAATGATACCCTGCATATTACGTTAAATTATAAGGTATTTTTAATGATATATATCATATTACGTTATATTATAAGGTATTTTCAATGGACAGACTGCATATTACATTATTTTATAATGTATTTTCAATAGTAGACTGCATATTACGTTATATTATAAGGTATTTTGAACGATACACCGCATATTACGTTATATTATAAGGTATTTTCAATGATACACTGCATATTACGTTATATTATAAGGTATTTTCAATGATACACTGCATATTACGTTATATGATAAGGTATTTTCAAAGATACACAGTATATTACGTTTATATTATAAGGTATTTTCAATGATACACTGCATATTACGTTATAATATAAGGTATTTTCAATGACAGACTACATATTACATTATTTTATAATGTATTTTCAATGGTAGACTGCATATTACGTTATATTATAAGGTATTTTCAGTGATAGACTAGCATTACCATATATTCTAAGGTATTTTCAATGATACACTACAAATTACGATATATTATAAGGTATTTTCAATGATACCCTGCATATTAATGTTATATTATAAGGTATTTTCAATGATAACTGCTATATATTATAAGGTATTTTCTATGATACACTGCATATTACGTTATATTATAAGGTATTTTCAAAGATACACTACAAATTACGATATATTATAAGGTATTTTCAATGATACACTGCATATTACGTTATATGAGAAGGTATTCCATTGATACACTACAAATTACGATATATTATAAGGTATTTTCAATGATACCCTGCATATACGTTATATTATAAGGTATTTTCAATGATACACTGCATATACGTTATATTATAAGGTATTTTCAATGATACACTACAAATTACGATATATTATAAGGTATTTTCTATGATACACTGCATATTACGTTATATTATAAGGTATTTTCAATGATACACTACAAATTACGATATATTATAAGGTATTTTCAATGATACCCTGCATATTACGTTAAATTATAAGGTATTTTAATGATATATATCATATTACGTTATATTATAAGGTATTTTCAATGACAGACTGCTTATTACATTATTTTATAATGTATTTTCAATGGTAGACTGCATATTACGTTATATTATAAGGTATTTTCAATGATACTACCGCATATTACGTTATATTATAGGTATTTTCAATGATACACTGCATATTACGTTATATTATAAGGTATTTTCAATGATACACTGCATATACGTTATATGATAAGGTATTTTCAAAGATACACAGTATATTACGTTATATTATAAGGTATTTTCAATGATACACTGCATATTACGTTATAATATAAGGTATTTTCAATGACAGACTACATATTACATTATTTTATAATGTATTTTCAATGGTAGACTGCATATTACGTTATATTATAAGGTATTTTCAGTGATAGACTAGCATTACCATATATTCTAAGGTATTTTCAATGATACACTACAAATTACGATATATTATAAGGTATTTTCAATGATACCCTGCATATTAATGTTATATTATAAGGTATTTCAATGATAAACTGCTATATATTATAAGGTATTTTCTATGATACACTGCATATTACGTTATATTATAAGGTATTTTCAAAGATACACTACAAATTACGATATATTATAAGGTATTTCAATGATACACTGCATATACGTTATATGAGAAGGTATTTCCATTGATACACTACAAATTACGATATATTATAAGGTATTTTCAATGATACCCTGCATATTACGTTATATTATAAGGTATTTTCAATGATACACGGCATATTACGTTATATTATAAGGTATTTTCAATGATACACTACAAATTACGATATATTATAAGGTATTTTCTATGATACACTGCATATTACGTTATATTATAAGGTATTTTCAATGATACACTACAAATTACGATATATTATAGGTATTTCAATGATACCCTGCATATTACGTTAAATTATAAGGTATTTTTAATGATATATTCATATTACGTTATATTATAAGGTATTTTCAATGACAGACTGCATATTACATTATTTTATAATGTATTTTCAATGGTAGACTGCATATTACGTTATATTATAAGGTATTTTTATAATATATTATGTTATATTATAAGGTATTTTCAATGATACACTGCATATTACGATATATTATAAGGTATTTTCAATGATACACTGCATATTACCGTTATATGATAAGGTATTTTCAATGATACACTGCATATTACGTTATTATAAAAGGTTTTTTCAATGATGCACTGCATATTACGTTATACTATAAGGGTATTTTCAATGATACACTACAAATTACGATATATTATAAGGTATTTTCAATGATACACTGCATATTACGTTATATTATAAGGTATTTTCATTGATAGACTAGAATTACCATATATTCTAAGGTATTTTCAATGTTACACTACAAATTACGATATATTATAAGGTGTTTTCAATGATACACTGCATATTACGTTATATTATAAGGTAATTTCAAAGATACACAGTATATTACGTTATATTATAAGGTATTTTCAATGATACCCTGCATATTAAGTTATATTACAAGGTATTTTCAATGATAAACTGCTATATATTATAAGGTATTTTCTATGATACACTGCATATTACGTTATATTATAAGGTATTTTCAAAGATACACTACAAATTACGATATATTATAAGGTATTTTCAATGATACACTGCATATTACGTTATGTTTTATAAGGTTATTTTCAATGATTACACCCGCCATATTACGTTTATTATAAGGTATTTTCAATGAGTACACTGCATATTACGTATTATTATAAGGTATTTTCAATGATACACTGCATATTACGTTATATTATAAGGTATTTTCAATGATACACTGCATATTACGTTATATTATAAGGTATTATCAATGATACACTGCATATTACGTTTATATTATAAGGTATTTTCAATGATACACTGCATATTACGTTATATGATAAGGTAATTTTCAATGATACACTGCATATTACGTTATATTATAAGGTTTTTTCAATGATGCACTGCATATTACGTTTATACTTATAAGGTATTTTCAATGATACACTACAAATTACGATATATTATAAGGTATTTTCAATGATACACTGCATATTACGTATATTATAAGGTATTTTCATTGATAGACTAGAATTACCATATATTCTAAGGTATTTTCAATGATACACTACAAATTACGATATATTATAAGGTATTTTCAATGATACACTGCATATTACGTTATATTATAAGGTAATTTCAAAGATACACTGCATATTACGTTATATTATAAGGTATTTTCAATGATACACTGCATATTACGTTATATTATAAGGTATTATCAATGATACACTGCATATTTATGTTATATTATAAGGTATTTTCAATGATACACTGCATATTACGTTATATGATAAGGTATTTTCAATGATACACAGTATATTACGTTATATTATAAGGTATTTTCAATGATACACTGCATATTGCGTTATATTATAAGGTATTTTCAATGACAGACTACATATTACATTATTTTATAATGTATTTTCAATGGTAGAGCTGCATATTACGTTATATTATAAGGTATTTTCAGTGATAGACTAGCATTACCATATATTCTAAGGTATTTTCAATGATACACTACAAATTACGATATATTATAAGGTATTTTCTATGATACCCTGCATATTAATGTTATATTATAAGGTATTTTCAATGATAAACTGCTATATATTATAAGGTATTTTCTATGATACACTGCATATTACGTTATATTATAAGGTATTTTCAAAGATACACTACAAATTACGATATATTATAAGGTATTTTCAATGATACACTGCATATTACGTTATATGATAAGGTATTTTCAAAGATACACAGTATATTACGTTATATTATAAGGTATTTTCAATGATACACTGCATATTGCGTTATATTATAAGGTATTTTCAATGACAGACTACATATTACATTATTTTATAATGTATTTTCAATGGTAGACTGCATATTACGTTATATTATAAGGTATTTTCAGTGATAGACTTGCATTACCATATATTCTAAGGTATTTTCAATGATACACTACAAATTACGATATATTATAAGGTATTTTCAATGATACCCTGCATATTAAGTTATATTACAAGGTATTTTCAATGATAAACCTGCTATATATTATAAGGTATTTTCTATGATACACTGCATATTACGTTATATTATAAGGTATTTTCAAAGATACACTACAAATTACGATATATTATAAGGTATTTTCAATGATACACTGCATATTAAGTTATATTACAAGGTATTTTCAATGATAAACTGCTATATATTATAAGGTATTTTCTATGATACACTGCATATTACGTTATATTATAAGGTATTTTCAAAGATACACTACAAATTACGATATATTATAAGGTATTTTCAATGATACACTGCATATTACGTTATGTTATAAGGTATTTTCAATGATACACCGCATATTACGTTATATTATAAGGTATTTTCAATGATACACTGCATATTACGTTATATTATAAGGTATTTTCAATGATACACTGCATATTACGTTATATTATAAGGTATTTTCAATGATACACTGCATATTACGTTATATTATAAGGTATTATCAATGATACACTGCATATTACGTTATATTATAAGGTATTATCAATGATACACTGCATATTACGTTATATGATAAGGTATTTTCAATGATACACTGCATATTACGTTATATTATAAGGTTTTTTCAATGATGCACTGCATATTACGTTATACTATAAGGTATTTTCAATGATACACTACAAATTACGATATATAATAAGGTATTTTCAATGATACACTGCATATTACGTTATATTATAAGGTATTTTCATTGATAGACAAGAATTACCATATATTCTAAGGTATTTTCAATGATACACTACAAATTACGATATATTATAAGGTATTTTCAATGATACACTGCATATTACGTTATATTATATCGTAATTTCAAAGATACACTGCATATTTACGTTATATTATAAGGTATTTTCAATGATACACTGCATCAATGATACACTGCATATTACGTTATATTATATGGTATTTTCAATGATACACTGCATATTACGTTATATGATAAGGTATTTTCCAATGATACACAGTATATTACGTTATATTATAAGGTATTTTCAATGATACACTGCATATTGCGTTATATTATAAGGTATTTTCAATGACACACTACATATTACATTATTTTATATGTATTTTCAATGGTAGACTGCATATTACGTTATATTATAAGGTATTTTCAGTGATAGACTAGCATTACCATATATTCTAAGGTATTTTCAATGATACACTACAAATTACGATATATTATAAGGTATTTTCAATGATACCCTGCATATTAATGTTATATTATAAGGTATTTTCAATGATAAACTGCTATATATTATAAGGTATTTTCTATGATACACTGCATATTACGTTATATTATAAGGTATTTTCAAAGATACACTACAAATTACGATATATTATAAGGTATTTTCAATGATACACTGCATATTACGTTATATGAGAAGGTATTTCCATGATACACTACAAATTACGATATATTATAAGGTATTTTCAATGATACCTGCATATTACGTTATATTATAAGGTATTTTCAATGATACACGGCATATTACGTTATATTATAAGGTATTTTCAATGATACACTACAAATTACGATATATTATAAGGTATTTTCTATGATACACTGCATATTACGTTTATATTATAAGGTATTTTTCAATGATACACTACAAATTACGATATATTATAAGGTATTTTCATGATACCCTGCATATTACGTTAAATTATAAGGTATTTTTAATGATATATATCATATTACGTTATATTATAAGGTATTTTCAATGACAGAACTGCAATTTACATTATTTTATAATGTATTTTCAATGGTAGCTGCATATTACGTTATATTATAAGGTATTTTCAATGATACACTGCTTATTACGTTATATTATAAGGTATTTTCAATGATACACTGCATATTACGTTACATGATAAGGTATTTTCAATGATACACTGCATATTACGTTATATTATAAGGTTTTTTTCAATGATGCACTGCATATTACGTTATACTATAAGGTATTTTCAATGATACACTACAAATTACGATATATTATAAGGTATTTTCAATGATACACTGCATATTACGTTATATTATAAGGTATTTTCATTGATAGACTAGAATTACCATATATTCTAAGGTATTTTCAATGATACACTACAAATTACGATATATTATAAGGTATTTCCATGATACACTGCATATTACGTTATATTATAAGGTATTTTCATTGATAGACCTAGAATTACCCATATATTCTAAGGTATTTTTCAATGATACACTACAAATTACGATATATTATAAGGTATTTTCAATGATACACTGCATATTACGTTATATTATAAGGTAATTTCAAGATACACAGTATATTACGTTATATTATAAGGTATTTTCAATGATACACTGCATATTGCGTTATATTATAAGGTATTTTCAATGACAGACTACATATTACATTATTTTATAATGTATTTTCAATGGTAGACTGCATATTACGTTATATTATAAGGTATTTTCAGTGATAGACTAGCATTACCATATATTCTAAGGTATTTTCAATGATACACTACAAATTACGATATATTATAAGGTATTTTCAATGATACCCTGCATATTAATGTTATATTATAAGGTATTTTCAATGATAAACTGCTATATATTATAAGGTATTTTCTATAATACACTGCATATTACGTTATATTATAAGGTATTTTCACGATATATTATAAGGTATTTTCAATGATACACTGCATATTACGTTATATGAGAAGGTATTTCCATTGAACACTACAAATTACGATATATTATAAGGTATTTTCAATGATACCCTGCATATTACGTTATATTATAAGGTATTTTCAGTGATAGACTAGCATTACCATATATTCTAAGGTATTTTCAATGATACACTACAAATTACGATATATTATAAGGTATTTTCTATGATACACTGCATATTACGTTATATTATAAGGTATTTTCAATGATACACTACAAATTACGATTTATTATAAGGTATTTTCAATGATACCCTGCATATTACGTTAAATTATAAGGTATTTTTAATGATATATATCATATTACGTTATATTATAAGGTATTTTCATGACAGACTGCATATTACATTATTTTATAATGTATTTTCAATGGTAGACTGCATATTACGTTATATTATAAGGTATTTTCAATGATACACTGCATATTACGTTTATATTATAAGGTATTTTCAATGATACACTGCATATTACGTTATATGATAAGGTATTTTCAATGATACACTGCATATTACGTTATATTATAAGGTATTTTCATTGATAGACTAGAATTACCATATATTCTAAGGTATTTTAAATGATACACTACAAATTACGATATATTATAAGGTATTTTCATTGATACACTGCATATTACGTTATATTATAGGTATTTTCATTGATAGACTAGAATTACCATATATTCTAAGGTATTTTCAATGATACACTACAAATTACGATATATTATAAGGTATTTTCAAAGATACACTACAAATTACGATATATTATAAGGTATTTTCAATGATACACTGCATATTACGTTATATGAGAAGGTATTTCCATTGATACACTACAAATTACGATATATTATAAGGTATTTTCAATGATACCCTGCATATTACGTTATATTATAAGGTATTTTCAATGATACACTGCATATTACGTTATATTATAAGGTATTTTCAATG
>CAKAJI010000491.1:0-20464 GCA_916610255.1 Lasioglossum lativentre
GTATCATTGAAAATACCTTAGAATATATGGTAATTCTAGTCTATCAATGAAAATACCTTATAATATAACGTAATATGCAGGGTATCATTGAAAATACCTTATAATATATCGTAATTTGTAGTGTATCATTGAAAATACCTTATAATATAACGTAATATGCAGTGTATCATTGAAAATACCTTATAATATATCGTAATTTGTAGTGTATCATTGAAAATACCTTATAATATAACGTAATATGCAGGGTATCATTGAAAATACCTTATAATATATCGTAATTTGTAGTGTATCAATGAAAATACCTTCTCATATAACGTAATATGCAGTGTATCATTGAAAATACCTTATAATATATAGTAGTTTATCTTTGAAAATACCTTATAATATAACGTAATATGCAGTGTATCATAGAAAATACCTTATAATATATAGCAGTTTATCATTGAAAATACCTTATAATACAACTTAATATGCAGGGTATCATTGAAAATACCTTATAATATATCGTAATTTGTAGTGTATCATTGAAAATACCTTAGAATATATGGTAATTCTAGTCTATCAATGAAAATACCTTATAATATAACGTAATATGCAGGGTATCATTGAAAATACCTTAGAATATATGGTAATTCTAGTCTATCAATGAAAATACCTTATAATATAACGTAATATGCAGGGTATCATTGAAAATACCTTATAATATATCGTAATTTGTAGTGTATCAATGAAAATACCTTCTCATATAACGTAATATGCAGTGTATCATTGAAAATACCTTATAATATATAGTAGTTTATCATTGAAAATACCTTATAATATAATGTAATATGCTGTGTATCATTGAAAATACCTTATAATATATCGTAATTTGTATTGTATCATTGAAAATACCTTATAGTATAACGTAATATGCAGTGCATCATTGAAAATACCTTATAATATCACGTAATATGCAGTGTATCATTGAAAATACCTTATAATATAACGTAATTTGTAGTGTATCAATGAAAATACCTTCTCATATAACGTAATATGCAGTGTATCATTGAAAATACCTTATAATATATAGTAGTTTATCTTTGAAAATACCTTATAACATAACGTAATATGCAGTGTATCATAGAAAATACCTTATAATATATAGCAGTTTATCATTGAAAATACCTTATAATACAACTTAATATGCAGGGTATCATTGAAAATACCTTATAATATATCGTAATTTGTAGTGTATCATTGAAAATACCTTAGATTATATGGTAATTCTAGTCTATCAATGAAAATACCTCATAATATAACGTAATATGCAGTGTATCATTGAAAATACCTTATAATATATAGCAGTTTATCATTGAAAATACCTTTTAATATAACTTAATATGCAGTGTATCATTGAAAATACCTTATGATATAACGTAATATGCAGTGTATCATTGAAAATACCTTAGAATATATGGTAATTCTAGTCTATCAATGAAAATACCTTATAATATAACGTAATATGCAGGGTATCATTGAAAATACCTTATAATATATCGTAATTTGTAGTGTATCATTGAAAATACCTTATAATATAACATAATATGCAGTGTATCATTGAAAATACCTTATAATATAACGTAATATGCAGGGTATCATTGAAAATACCTTATAATATATCGTAATTTGTAGTGTATCAATGAAAATACCTTCTCATATAACGTAATATGCAGTGTATCATTGAAAATACCTTATAATATATAGTAGTTTATCATTGAAAATACCTTATAATATAATGTAATATGCTGTGTATCATTGAAAATACCTTATAATATATCGTAATTTGTATTGTATCATTGAAAATACCTTATAGTATAACGTAATATGCAGTGCATCATTGAAAATACCTTATAATATCACGTAATATGCAGTGTATCATTGAAAATACCTTATAATATAACGTAATTTGTAGTGTATCAATGAAAATACCTTCTCATATAACGTAATATGCAGTGTATCATTGAAAATACCTTATAATATATAGTAGTTTATCATTGAAAATACCTTATAATATAACGTAATATGCAGTGTATCATAGAAAATACCTTATAATATATAGCAGTTTATCATTGAAAATACCTTATAATACAACTTAATATGCAGGGTATCATTGAAAATACCTTATAATACAACTTAATATGCAGGGTATCATTGAAAATACCTTATAATATATCGTAATTTGTAGTGTATCATTGAAAATAACTTAGAATATATGGTAATTCTAGTCTATCAATGAAAATACCTTATAATATAACGTAATATGCAGGGTATCATTGAAAATACCTTAGAATATATGGTAATTCTAGTCTATCAATGAAAATACCTTATAATATAACGTAATATGCAGGGTATCATTGAAAATACCTTATAATATATCGTAATTTGTAGTGTATCATTGAAAATACCTTATAATATAACGTAATATGCAGTGTATCATTGAAAATACCTTATAATATAACGTAATATGCAGGGTATCATTGAAAATACCTTATAATATATCGTAATTTGTAGTGTATCAATGAAAATACCTTCTCATATAACGTAATATGCAGTGTATCATTGAAAATACCTTATAATATATAGTAGTTTATCATTGAAAATACCTTATAATATAATGTAATATGCTGTGTATCATTGAAAATACCTTATAATATATCGTAATTTGTATTGTATCATTGAAAATACCTTATAGTATAACGTAATATGCAGTGCATCATTGAAAATACCTTATAATATCACGTAATATGCAGTGTATCATTGAAAATACCTTATAATATAACGTAATTTGTAGTGTATCAATGAAAATACCTTCTCATATAACGTAATATGCAGTGTATCATTGAAAATACCTTATAATATATAGTAGTTTATCTTTGAAAATACCTTATAACATAACGTAATATGCAGTGTATCATAGAAAATACCTTATAATATATAGCAGTTTATCATTGAAAATACCTTATAATACAACTTAATATGCAGGGTATCATTGAAAATACCTTATAATATATCGTAATTTGTAGTGTATCATTGAAAATACCTTAGATTATATGGTAATTCTAGTCTATCAATGAAAATACCTCATAATATAACGTAATATGCAGTGTATCATTGAAAATACCTTATAATATATAGTAGTTTATCATTGAAAATACCTTTTAATATAACTTAATATGCAGTGTATCATTGAAAATACCTTATGATATAACGTAATATGCAGTGTATCATTGAAAATACCTTAGAATATATGGTAATTCTAGTCTATCAATGAAAATACCTTATAATATAACGTAATATGCAGGGTATCATTGAAAATACCTTATAATATATCGTAATTTGTAGTGTATCATTGAAAATACCTTATAATATAACGTAATATGCAGTGTATCATTGAAAATACCTTATAATATAACGTAATATGCAGGGTATCATTGAAAATACCTTATAATATATCGTAATTTGTAGTGTATCAATGAAAATACCTTCTCATATAACGTAATATGCAGTGTATCATTGAAAATACCTTATAATATATAGTAGTTTATCATTGAAAATACCTTATAATATAATGTAATATGCTGTGTATCATTGAAAATACCTTATAATATATCGTAATTTGTATTGTATCATTGAAAATACCTTATAGTATAACGTAATATGCAGTGCGTCATTGAAAATACCTTATAATATCACGTAATATGCAGTGTATCATTGAAAATACCTTATAATATAACGTAATTTGTAGTGTATCAATGAAAATACCTTCTCATATAACGTAATATGCAGTGTATCATTGAAAATACCTTATAATATATAGTAGTTTATCTTTGAAAATACCTTATAATATAACGTAATATGCAGTGTATCATAGAAAATACCTTATAATATATAGCAGTTTATCATTGAAAATACCTTATAATACAACTTAATATGCAGGGTATCATTGAAAATACCTTATAATACAACTTAATATGCAGGGTATCATTGAAAATACCTTATAATATATCGTAATTTGTAGTGTATCATTGAAAATACCTTAGAATGTATGGTAATTCTAGTCTATCAATGAAAATACCTTATAATATAACGTAATATGCAGTGTATCATTGAAAATACCTTATAATATATAGCAGTTTATCATTGAAAATACCTTTTAATATAACTTAATATGCAGTGTATCATTGAAAATACCTTATGATATAACGTAATATGCAGTGTATCATTGAAAATACCTTAGAATATATGGTAATTCTAGTCTATCAATGAAAATACCTTATAATATAACGTAATATGCAGGGTATCATTGAAAATACCTTATAATATATCGTAATTTGTAGTGTATCAATGAAAATACCTTCTCATGTAACGTAATATGCAGTGTATCATTGAAAATACCTTATAATATATAGTAGTTTATCATTGAAAATACCTTATAATATAATGTAATATGCTGTGTATCATTGAAAATACCTTATAATATATCGTAATTTGTATTGTATCATTGAAAATACCTTATAGTATAACGTAATATGCAGTGCATCATTGAAAATACCTTATAATATCACGTAATATGCAGTGTATCATTGAAAATACCTTATAATATAACGTAATATGCAGTGTATCATTGAAAATACCTTAGAATATATGGTAATTCTAGTCTATCAATGAAAATACCTTATAATATAACGTAATATGCAGGGTATCATTGAAAATACCTTATAATATATAGCAGTTTATCATTGAAAATACCTTATAATATAACTTAATATGCAGGGTATCATTGAAAATACCTTATAATATATCGTAATTTGTAGTGTATCATTGAAAATACCTTATAATATATAGCAGTTTATCATTGAAAATACCTTATAATATAACTTAATATGCAGGGTATCATTGAAAATACCTTATAATATATCGTAATTTGTAGTGTATCATTGAAAATACCTTAGAATATATGGTAATTCTTGTCTATCAATGAAAATACCTTATAATATAACGTAATATGCAGTGTATCATTGAAAATACCTTATAATATGTAGTAGTTTATCATTGAAAATACCTTATAATATAACGTAATATGCAGGGTATCATTGAAAATACCTTATAATATATCGTAATTTGTAGTGTATCATTGAAAATACCTTATAATATAACGTAATATGCAGTGTATCATTGAAAATACCTTATAATATATCGTAATTTGTAGTGTATCATTGAAAATACCTTAGAATATATGGTAATACTAGTCTATCAATGAAAATACCTTATAATATAACGTAATATGCAGTGTATCATTGAAAATACCTTATAATATATAGTAGTTTATCATTGAAAATACCTTATAGTATAACGTAATATGCAGTGCATCATTGAAAATACCTTATAATATAACGTAATATGCAGTGTATCATTGAAAATACCTTATAATATATAGCAGTTTATCATTGAAAATACCTTTTAATATAACTTAATACGCAGTGTATCATTGAAAATACCTTATGATATAACGTAATATGCAGTGTATCATTGAAAATACCTTAGAATATATGGTAATTCTAGTCTATCAATGAAAATACCTTATAATATAACGTAATATGCAGGGTATCATTGAAAATACCTTAGAATATATGGTAATTCTAGTCTATCAATGAAAATACCTTATAATATAACGTAATATGCAGTGTATCATGGAAAATACCTTATAATATATCGTAATTTGTAGTGTATCATTGAAAATACCTTAGAATATATGGTAATACTAGTCTATCAATGAAAATACCTTATAATATAACGTAATATGCAGTGTATCATTGAAAATACCTTATAATATATAGTAGTTTATCATTGAAAATACCTTATAGTATAACGTAATATGCAGTGCATCATTGAAAATACCTTATAATATAACGTAATATGCAGTGTATCATTGAAAATACCTTATAATATATAGCAGTTTATCATTGAAAATACCTTTTAATATAACTTAATACGCAGTGTATCATTGAAAATACCTTATGATATAACGTAATATGCAGTGTATCATTGAAAATACCTTAGAATATATGGTAATTCTAGTCTATCAATGAAAATACCTTATAATATAACGTAATATGCAGGGTATCATTGAAAATACCTTAGAATATATGGTAATTCTAGTCTATCAATGAAAATACCTTATAATATAACGTAATATGCAGTGTATCATGGAAAATACCTTATAATATATCGTAATTTGTAGTGTATCATTGAAAATACCTTATAGTATAACGTAATATGCAGTGCATCATTGAAAAAACCTTATAATATAACGTAATATGCAGTGTATCATTGAAAATACCTTTTAATATAACGTAATATGCAGTGTATCATTGAAAATACCTTATAATATAACGTAATATGCAGTATCATTGAAAATACCTTTTAATATAACGTAATATGCAGTGTATCATTGAAAATACCTTATAATATATCGTAATTTGTAGTGTATCATTGAAAATACCTTATAATATAACGTAATTTGTAGTGTATCAATGAAAATTCCTTCTCATATAACGTAATATGCAGTGTATCATTGAAAATACCTTATAATATATCGTCATTTGTAGTGTATCTTTGAAAATACCTTATAATATAACGTAATATGCAGTGTATCATAGAAAATACCTTATAATATATAGCAGTTTATCATTGAAAATACCTTATAATACAACTTAATATGCAGGGTATCATTGAAAATACCTTATAATACAACTTAATATGCAGGGTATCATTGAAAATACCTTATAATATATCGTAATTTGTAGTGTATCATTGAAAATACCTTAGAATGTATGGTAATTCTAGTCTATCAATGAAAATACCTTATAATATAACGTAATATGCAGTGTATCATTGAAAATACCTTATAATATATAGCAGTTTATCATTGAAAATACCTTTTAATATAACTTAATATGCAGTGTATCATTGAAAATACCTTATGATATAACGTAATATGCAGTGTATCATTGAAAATACCTTAGAATATATGGTAATTCTAGTCTATCAATGAAAATACCTTATAATATAACGTAATATGCAGGGTATCATTGAAAATACCTTATAATATATCGTAATTTGTAGTGTATCAATGAAAATACCTTCTCATGTAACGTAATATGCAGTGTATCATTGAAAATACCTTATAATATATAGTAGTTTATCATTGAAAATACCTTTTAATATAACTTAATACGCAGTGTATCATTGAAAATACCTTATAGTATAACGTAATATGCAGTGCATCATTGAAAATACCTTATAATATCACGTAATATGCAGTGTATCATTGAAAATACCTTATAATTTAACGTAATATGCAGGGTATCACTGAAAATACCTTATAATATATCGTAATTTGTAGTGTATCATTGAAAATACCTTATAATATAACGTAATATGCAGTGTATCATTGAAAATACCTTATAATATATCGTAATTTGTAGTGTATCATTGAAAATACCTTATAATATAACGTAATATGCAGTGTATCATTGAAAATACCTTATAATATAACGTAATATGCAGGGTATCATTGAAAATACCTTATAATATATCGTAATTTGTAGTGTATCAATGAAAATACCTTATAATGTAATGTAATATGCAGTGTATCACTGAAAATACCTTATAATATAACGTAATATGCAGTCTACCATTGAAAATACATTATAAAATAATGTAATATGAAGTCTGTCATTGAAAATACCTTATAATATAACGTAATATGCAGTGTACCATTGAAAATACCTTATAATATAACGTAATATGCAGTGTATCATTGAAAATACCTTATAATATAACTTAATATGCAGGGTATCATTGAAAATACCTTATAATATATCGTAATTTGTAGTGTATCATTGAAAATACCTTAGAATATATGGTAATGCTAGTCTATCACTGAAAATACCTTATAATATAACGTAATATGCAGTGTATCATTGAAAATACCTTATAATATATCGTAATATACAGTATACCATTGAAAATACTTATAATATAACGTAATATGCAGTGTATCATTGAAAATACCTTATAATATATCGTAATTTGTAGTGTATCAATGAAATTACCTTCTCATATAACGTAATATGCAGTGTATCATTGAAAATACCTTATAATATATCGTAATTTGTAGTGTATCTTTGAAAATACCTTATAATATAACGTAATATGCAGTGTATCATAGAAAATACCTGATAATATATAGCAGTTTATCATTGAAAATACCTTATAATATAACTTAATATGCAGGGTATCATTGAAAATACCTTATAATATATCGTAATTTGTAGTGTATCATTGAAAATACCTTATAATATAACGTAATATGCAGTGTCTCATTGAAAATACCTTATAATATAACGTAATATGCAGGGTATCATTGAAAATACCTTATAATATATCGTAATTTGTAGTGTATCAATGAAATTACCTTCTCATATAACGTAATATGCAGTGTATCATTGAAAATACCTTATAATATAACGTAATATGCAGGGTATCATTGAAAATACCTTATAATATAACGTAATATGCAGTGTATCATAGAAAATACCTGATAATATATAGCAGTTTATCATTGAAAATACCTTATAATATAACTTAATATGCAGGGTATCATTGAAAATACCTTATAATATATCGTAATTTGTAGTGTATCATTGAAAATACCTTAGAATATATGGTAATTCTTGTCTATCAATGAAAATACCTTATAATATAACGTAATATGCAGTGTATCATTGAAAATACCTTATAATATATCGTAATTTGTAGTGTATCATAGAAAATACCTTATAATATAACGTAATATGCAGTGTATCATTGCAAATACCTTATAATATTACTTAATATGCAGGGTATCATTGAAAATACCTTATAATATATCGTAATTTGTAGTGTATCATTGAAAATACCTTAGAATATATGGTAATGCTAGTCTATCACTGAAAATACCTTATAATATAACGTAATATGCAGTGTATCATTGAAAATACCTTATAATATATCGTAATATACAGTATACCATTGAAAATACTTATAATATAACGTAATATGCAGTGTATCATTGAAAATACCTTATAATATATCGTAATTTGTAGTGTATCAATGAAATTACCTTCTCATATAACGTAATATGCAGTGTATCATTGAAAATACCTTATAATATATCGTAATTTGTAGTGTATCTTTGAAAATACCTTATAATATAACGTAATATGCAGTGTATCATAGAAAATACCTGATAATATATAGCAGTTTATCATTGAAAATACCTTATAATATAACTTAATATGCAGGGTATCATTGAAAATACCTTATAATATATCGTAATTTGTAGTGTATCATTGAAAATACCTTATAATATAACGTAATATGCAGTGTCTCATTGAAAATACCTTATAATATAACGTAATATGCAGGGTATCATTGAAAATACCTTATAATATATCGTAATTTGTAGTGTATCAATGAAATTACCTTCTCATATAACGTAATATGCAGTGTATCATTGAAAATACCTTATAATATAACGTAATATGCAGGGTATCTTTGAAAATACCTTATAATATAACGTAATATGCAGGGTATCATTGAAAATACCTTATAATATATCGTAATTTGTAGTGTATCAATGAAAATACCTTATAATGTAATGTAATATGCAGTGTATCACTGAAAATACCTTATAATATAACGTAATATGCAGTCTACCATTGAAAATACATTATAAAATAATGTAATATGAAGTCTGTCATTGAAAATACCTTATAATATAACGTAATATGCAGTGTACCATTGAAAATACCTTATAATATAACGTAATATGCAGTGTATCATTGAAAATACCTTATAATATAACTTAATATGCAGGGTATCATTGAAAATACCTTATAATATATCGTAATTTGTAGTGTATCATTGAAAATACCTTAGAATATATGGTAATGCTAGTCTATCACTGAAAATACCTTATAATATAACGTAATATGCAGTGTATCATTGAAAATACCTTATAATATATCGTAATATACAGTATACCATTGAAAATACTTATAATATAACGTAATATGCAGTGTATCATTGAAAATACCTTATAATATATCGTAATTTGTAGTGTATCAATGAAATTACCTTCTCATATAACGTAATATGCAGTGTATCATTGAAAATACCTTATAATATATCGTAATTTGTAGTGTATCTTTGAAAATACCTTATAATATAACGTAATATGCAGTGTATCATAGAAAATACCTGATAATATATAGCAGTTTATCATTGAAAATACCTTATAATATAACTTAATATGCAGGGTATCATTGAAAATACCTTATAATATATCGTAATTTGTAGTGTATCATTGAAAATACCTTATAATATAACGTAATATGCAGTGTATCATTGAAAATACCTTATAATATAACGTAATATGCAGGGTATCATTGAAAATACCTTATAATATATCGTAATTTGTAGTGTATCAATGAAATTACCTTCTCATATAACGTAATATGCAGTGTATCATTGAAAATACCTTATAATATAACGTAATATGCAGGGTATCATTGAAAATACCTTATAATATAACGTAATATGCAGTGTATCATAGAAAATACCTGATAATATATAGCAGTTTATCATTGAAAATACCTTATAATATAACTTAATATGCAGGGTATCATTGAAAATACCTTATAATATATCGTAATTTGTAGTGTATCATTGAAAATACCTTAGAATATATGGTAATTCTTGTCTATCAATGAAAATACCTTATAATATAACGTAATATGCAGTGTATCATTGAAAATACCTTATAATATATCGTAATTTGTAGTGTATCATAGAAAATACCTTATAATATATAGCAGTTTATCATTGAAAATACCTTTTAATATAACTTAATACGCAGTGTATCATTGAAAATACCTTATGATATAACGTAATATGCAGTGTATCATTGAAAATACCTTAGAATATATGGTAATTCTAGTCTATCAATGAAAATACCTTATAATATAACGTAATATGCAGGGTATCATTGAAAATACCTTAGAATATATGGTAATTCTAGTCTATCAATGAAAATACCTTATAATATAACGTAATATGCAGTGTATCATGGAAAATACCTTATAATATATCGTAATTTGTAGTGTATCATTGAAAATACCTTATAGTATAACGTAATATGCAGTGCATCATTGAAAAAACCTTATAATATAACGTAATATGCAGTGTATCATTGAAAATACCTTTTAATATAACGTAATATGCAGTGTATCATTGAAAATACCTTATAATATAACGTAATATGCAGTATCATTGAAAATACCTTTTAATATAACGTAATATGCAGTGTATCATTGAAAATACCTTAGAATATATGGTAATTCTAGTCTATCAATGAAAATACCTTATAATATAACGTAATATGCAGTGTATCATTGAAAATACCTGATAATATAACGTAATATGCAGTGTATCATTGAAAATACCTTATAATATAACCTAATATGCAGTGTATCATTGAAAATACCTTATAATATAACGTAATATTCAGTGTATCACTGAAAATACCTTATAATATAACGTAATATGCAGTGTATCATTGAAAATACCTTACAATGTAACGTAATATGCAGTGTATCATTGAAAATACCTTATAATATAACGTAATATCCAGTCTATCACTGAAAATACCTTATAATATAACGTAATATGCAGTATATCATTAAACATACCTTATAATATAACACAATATGCAGTGTATCATTGAAAATACCTTATAATATAACGTAATATCCAGTCTATCACTGAAAATACCTTATAATATAACGTAATATCCAGTCTATCACTGAAAATACCTTATAATATAACGTAATATTCAGTGTATCACTGAAAATACCTTATAATATAACGTAATATGCAGTGTATCATTGAAAATACCTTATAATATAACGTAATATGCTGTGTATCATTGAAAATACCTTATAATATAACGTAATATGCAGTGTATCATTGAAAATACCTTACAATGTAACGTAATATGCAGTGTATCATTGAAAATACCTTATAATATAACGTAATATTCAGTGTATCATTGAAAATACCTTATAATATAACGTAATATCCAGTCTATCACTGAAAATACCTTATAATATAACGTAATATGCAGTGTATCATTGAAAATACCTTATAATATAACGTAATATGCAGTGTATCATTGAAAATACTTTAGAATATATCGTAAATGTAGAGTATCATTGAAAATACCTTATAATATAACGTAATATGCAGTGTATCATTGAAAATACCTTATAATATAACGTAATATGCAGTGTCTCATTGAAAATACCTTATAATATAACGTAATATGCAGGGTATCATTGAAAATACCTTATAATATATCGTAATTTGTAGTGTATCAATGAAATTACCTTCTCATATAACGTAATATGCAGTGTATCATTGAAAATACCTTATAATATATCGTAATTTGTAGTGTATCTTTGAAAATACCTTATAATATAACGTAATATGCAGTGTATCATAGAAAATACCTTATAATATATAGCAGTTTATCATTGAAAATACCTTATAATATAACTTAATATGCAGGGTATCATTGAAAATACCTTATAATATATCGTAATTTGTAGTGTATCATTGAAAATACCTTAGAATATATGGTAATGCTAGTCTATCACTGAAAATACCTTATAATATAACGTTATATGCAGTGTATCATTGAAAATACCTTATAATATATCGTAATATACAGTATACCATTGAAAATACTTATAATATAACGTAATATGCAGTTTATCATTGAAAATACCTTATAATATATCGTAATTTGTAGTGTATCATTGAAAATACCTTATAATATAACTTAATATGCAGTGTATCATTGAAAATACCTTATGATATAACGTAATATGCAGTGTATCATTGAAAATAACT
Source organism: Lasioglossum lativentre (assembly GCA_916610255.1). NCBI lineage: Eukaryota > Metazoa > Arthropoda > Insecta > Hymenoptera > Halictidae > Lasioglossum > Lasioglossum lativentre. The sequence goes on from CAKAJI010000491.1 coordinate 13,060, forward strand.
TATAATATAACGTAATATTCAGTGTATCACTGAAAATACCTTATAATATAACGTAATATGCAGTGTATCATTGAAAATACCTTACAATGTAACGTAATATGCAGTGTATCATGGAAAATACCTTATAATATAACGTAATATCCAGTCTATCACTGAAAATACCTTATAATATAACGTAATATGCAGTATATCATTAAACATACCTTATAATATAACACAATATGCAGTGTATCATTGAAAATACCTTATAATATAACGTAATATCCAGTCTATCACTGAAAATACCTTATAATATAACGTAATATCCAGTCTATCACTGAAAATACCTTATAATATAACGTAATATTCAGTGTATCACTGAAAATACCTTATAATATAACGTAATATGCAGTGTATCATTGAAAATACTTTAGAATATATCGTAAATGTAGTGTATCATTGAAAATACCATATAATATAACGTAATATGCAGTGTATCATTGAAAATACCTTATAATATAACGTAATATGCTGTGTATCATTGAAAATACCTTATAATATAACGTAATATGCAGTGTATCATTGAAAATACCTTACAATGTAACGTAATATGCAGTGTATCATTGAAAATACCTTATAATATAACGTAATATTCAGTGTATCATTGAAAATACCTTATAATATAACGTAATATCCAGTCTATCACTGAAAATACCTTATAATATAACGTAATATGCAGTGTATCATTGAAAATACCTTATAATATAACGTAATATGCAGTGTATCATTGAAAATACTTTAGAATATATCGTAAATGTAGAGTATCATTGAAAATACCTTATAATATAACGTAATATGCAGTGTATCATTGAAAATACCTTATAATATAACGTAATATGCAGTGTCTCATTGAAAATACCTTATAATATAACGTAATATGCAGGGTATCATTGAAAATACCTTATAATATATCGTAATTTGTAGTGTATCAATGAAATTACCTTCTCATATAACGTAATATCCAGTCTATCACTGAAAATACCTTATAATATAACGTAATATGCAGTATATCATTAAACATACCTTATAATATAACGTAATATGCAGTGTATCATAGAAAATACCTTATAATATATAGCAGTTTATCATTGAAAATACCTTATAATATAACTTAATATGCAGGGTATCATTGAAAATACCTTATAATATATCGTAATTTGTAGTGTATCATTGAAAATACCTTAGAATATATGGTAATGCTAGTCTATCACTGAAAATACCTTATAATATAACGTTATATGCAGTGTATCATTGAAAATACCTTATAATATATCGTAATATACAGTATACCATTGAAAATACTTATAATATAACGTAATATGCAGTGTATCATTGAAAATACCTTATAATATAACGTAATATGCAGGGTATCATTGAAAATACCTTATAATATATCGTAATTTGTAGTGTATCAATGAAATTACCTTCTCATATAACGTAATATGCAGTGTATCATTGAAAATACCTTATAATATATCGTAATTTGTAGTGTATCTTTGAAAATACCTTATAATATAACGTAATATGCAGTGTATCATTGAAAATACCTTATAATATATAGTAGTTTATCATTGAAAATACCTTATAATATAACGTAATATGCAGTGTATCATTGAAAATACCTTATAATATATCGTAATTTGTAGTGTATCATTGAAAATACCTTAGAATATATGGTAATTCTAGTCTATCAATGAAAATACCTTATAATATAACGTAATATGCTGTGTATCATTGAAAATACCTGATAATATAACGTAATATGCAGTGTATCATTGAAAATACCTTATAATATAACGTAATATGCAGTGTCTCATTGAAAATACCTTATAATATATCGTAATTTGTAGTGTATCAATGAAATTACCTTCTCATATAACGTAATATGCAGTGTATCATTGAAAATACCTTATAATATATCGTAATTTGTAGTGTATCTTTGAAAATACCTTATAATATAACGTAATATGCAGTGTATCATTGAAAATACCTTATAATATATAGTAGTTTATCATTGAAAATACCTTATAATATAACGTAATATGCAGTGTATCATTGAAAATACCTTATAATATATCGTAATTTGTAGTGTATCATTGAAAATACCTTAGAATATATGGTAATTCTAGTCTATCAATGAAAATACCTTATAATATAACGTAATATGCAGTGTATCATTGAAAATACCTGATAATATAACGTAATATGCAGTGTATCATTGAAAATACCTTATAATATAACCTAATATGCAGTGTATCATTGAAAATACCTTATAATATAACGTAATATTCAGTGTATCACTGAAAATACCTTATAATATAACGTAATATGCAGTGTATCATTGAAAATACCTTACAATGTAACGTAATATGCAGTGTATCATTGAAAATACCTTATAATATAACGTAATATCCAGTCTATCACTGAAAATACCTTATAATATAACGTAATATGCAGTATATCATTAAACATACCTTATAATATAACACAATATGCAGTGTCTCATTGAAAATACCTTATAATATATCGTAATTTGTAGTGTATCAATGAAATTACCTTCTCATATAACGTAATATGCAGTGTATCATTGAAAATACCTTATAATATATCGTAATTTGTAGTGTATCTTTGAAAATACCTTATAATATAACGTAATATGCAGTGTATCATTGAAAATACCTTATAATATATAGTAGTTTATCATTGAAAATACCTTATAATATAACGTAATATGCAGTGTATCATTGAAAATACCTTATAATATATCGTAATTTGTAGTGTATCATTGAAAATACCTTAGAATATATGGTAATTCTAGTCTATCAATGAAAATACCTTATAATATAACGTAATATGCAGTGTATCATTGAAAATACCTGATAATATAACGTAATATGCAGTGTATCATTGAAAATACCTTATAATATAACCTAATATGCAGTGTATCATTGAAAATACCTTATAATATAACGTAATATTCAGTGTATCACTGAAAATACCTTATAATATAACGTAATATGCAGTGTATCATTGAAAATACCTTACAATGTAACGTAATATGCAGTGTATCATTGAAAATACCTTATAATATAACGTAATATCCAGTCTATCACTGAAAATACCTTGAAAATACCTTATAATATAACGTAATATGCAGTATATCATTAAACATACCTTATAATATAACACAATATGCAGTGTATCATTGAAAATACCTTATAATATAACGTAATATCCAGTCTATCACTGAAAATACCTTATAATATAACGTAATATGCAGTGTATCATTGAAAATACCTTATAATATAACGTAATATTCAGTGTATCATTGAAAATACCTTATAATATAACGTAATATCCAGTCTATCACTGAAAATACCTTATAATATAACGTAATATGCAGTGTATCATTGAAAATACCTTATAATATAACGTAATATGCAGTGTATCATTGAAAATACTTTAGAATATATCGTAAATGTAGTGTATCATTGAAAATACCTTATAATATAACGAAATATGCAGTGTATCATTGAAAATACCTTATAATATAACGTAATATCCAGTCTATCACTGAAAATACCTTATAATATAACGTAATATGCAGTATATCATTAAACATACCTTATAATATAACACAATATGCAGTGTATCATTGAAAATACCTTATAATATAACGTAATATGCAGTATATCATTAAACATACCTTATAATATAACACAATATGCAGTGTATCATTGAAAATACTTTAGAATATATCGTAAATGTAGTGTCTCATTGAAAATACCTTATAATATAACGTAATATGCAGTGTATCATTGACAATACCTGATAATATAACGTAATATGCAGTGTATCATTGAAAATACCTTACAATATAACCTAATATGCAGTGTATCATTGAAAATACCTTATAATATAACGTAATATCCAGTCTATCACTGAAAATACCTTATAATATAACGTAATATGCAGTGTATCATTGAAAATACCTTATAATATAACGTAATATGCAGTGTATCATTGAAAATACTTTAGAATATATCGTAATTGTAGTGTATCATTGAAAATACCTTATAATATAACGTAATATGCAGTGTATCATTGAAAATACCTGATAATATAACGTAATATGCAGTGTATCATTGAAAATACCTTATAATATAACCTAATATGCAGTGTATCATTGAAAATACCTTATAATATAACGTAATATTCAGTGTATCACTGAAAAATACCTTATAATATAACGTAATATGCAGTGTATCATTGACAATACTTTAGAATATATCGTAAATGTAGTGTATCATTGAAAATACCTTATAATATAACGTAATATGCAGTGTATCATTGAAAATACCTGATAATATAACGTAATATGCAGTGTATCATTGAAAATACCTTATAATATAACCTAATATGCAGTGTATCATTGAAAATACCTTATAATATAACCTAATATGCAGTGTATCATTGAAAATACCTTATAATATAACGTAATATTCAGTGTATCACTGAAAATACCTTATAATATAACGTAATATGCAGTGTATCATTGACAATACTTTAGAATATATCGTAAATGTAGTGTATCATTGAAAATACCTTATAATATAACGTAATATGCAGTGTATCATTGAAAATACTTTAGAATATATCGTAAATGTAGTGTATCATTGAAAATACCTTATAATATAACGTAATATGCAGTGTATCATTGAAAATACCTGATAATATAACGTAATATGCAGTGTATCATTGAAAATACCTTATAATATAACGTAATATTCAGTGTATCATTGAAAATACCTTATAATATAACGCAATATGCAGTGTATCATTGAAAATACCTTATAATATAACGTAATATCCAGTCTATCACTGAAAATACGTTATAATATAACGTAATATGCTGTCTATCACTGAAAATACCTTATAATATAACGTAATATGCAGTGTATCATTGAAAATACTTTAGAATATATCGTAAATGTAGTGTATCATTGAAAATACCTTATAATATAACGTAATATGCAGTGTATCATTGAAAATACCTGATAATATAACGTAATATGCAGTGTATCATTGAAAATACCTTACAATATAACCTAATATGCAGTGTATCATTGAAAATACCTTATAATATAACGTAATATCCAGTCTATCACTGAAAATACCTTATAATATAACGTAATATGCAGTGTATCATTGAAAATACCTTATAATATAACGTAATATGCAGTGTATCATTGAAAATACTTTAGAATATATCGTAAATGTAGTGTATCATTGAAAATACCTTATAATATAACGTAATATGCAGTGTATCATTGAAAATACCTGATAATATAACGTAATATGCAGTGTATCATTGAAAATACCTTATAATATAACCTAATATGCAGTATATCATTAAACATACCTTATAATATAACACAATATGCAGTGTATCATTGAAAATACCTTATAATATAACGTAATATCCAGTCTATCACTGAAAATACCTTATAATATAACGTAATATGCAGTGTATCATTGAAAATACCTTACAATGTAACGTAATATGCAGTGTATCATTGAAAATACCTTATAATATAACGTAATATCCAGTCTATCACTGAAAATACCTTATAATATAACGTAATATGCAGTATATCATTAAACATACCTTATAATATAACACAATATGCAGTGTATCATTGAAAATACCTTATAATATAACGTAATATCCAGTCTATCACTGAAAATACCTTATAATATAACGTAATATGCAGTGTATCATTGAAAATACCTTATAATATAACGTAATATTCAGTGTATCATTGAAAATACCTTATAATATAACGTAATATCCAGTCTATCACTGAAAATACCTTATAATATAACGTAATATGCAGTGTATCATTGAAAATACCTTATAATATAACGTAATATGCAGTGTATCATTGAAAATACTTTAGAATATATCGTAAATGTAGTGTATCATTGAAAATACCTTATAATATAACGAAATATGCAGTGTATCATTGAAAATACCTTATAATATAACCTAATATGCAGTGTATCATTGAAAATACCTTATAATATAACGTAATATTCAGTGTATCACTGAAAATACCTTATAATATAACGTAATATGCAGTGTATCATTGACAATACTTTAGAATATATCGTAAATGTAGTGTATCATTGAAAATACCTTATAATATAACGTAATATGCAGTGTATCATTGAAAATACCTTATAATATAACGTAATATGCTGTGTATCATTGAAAATACCTTATAATATAACGTAATATGCAGTGTATCATTGAAAATACCTTACAATGTAACGTAATATGCAGTGTATCATTGAAAATACCTTATAATATAACGTAATATCCAGTCTATCACTGAAAATACCTTATAATATAACGTAATATGCAGTATATCATTAAACATACCTTATAATATAACACAATATGCAGTGTATCATTGAAAATACTTTAGAATATATCGTAAATGTAGTGTATCATTGAAAATACCTTATAATATAACGTAATATGCAGTGTATCATTGACAATACCTGATAATATAACGTAATATGCAGTGTATCATTGAAAATACCTTACAATATAACCTAATATGCAGTGTATCATTGAAAATACCTTATAATATAACGTAATATCCAGTCTATCACTGAAAATACCTTATAATATAACGTAATATGCAGTGTATCATTGAAAATACCTTATAATATAACGTAATATGCAGTGTATCATTGAAAATACTTTAGAATATATCGTAATTGTAGTGTATCATTGAAAATACCTTATAATATAACGTAATATGCAGTGTATCATTGAAAATACCTGATAATATAACGTAATATGCAGTGTATCATTGAAAATACCTTATAATATAACCTAATATGCAGTGTATCATTGAAAATACCTTATAATATAACGTAATATTCAGTGTATCACTGAAAATACCTTATAATATAACGTAATATGCAGTGTATCATTGACAATACTTTAGAATATATCGTAAATGTAGTGTATCATTGAAAATACCTTATAATATAACGTAATATGCAGTGTATCATTGAAAATACCTGATAATATAACGTAATATGCAGTGTATCATTGAAAATACCTTATAATATAACCTAATATGCAGTGTATCATTGAAAATACCTTATAATATAACCTAATATGCAGTGTATCATTGAAAATACCTTATAATATAACGTAATATTCAGTGTATCACTGAAAATACCTTATAATATAACGTAATATCCAGTCTATCACTGAAAATACCTTATAATATAACGTAATATGCAGTATATCATTAAACATACCTTATAATATAACACAATATGC
>CAKAJI010000491.1:20964-59809 GCA_916610255.1 Lasioglossum lativentre
TATAAGGAATGTTTAATGATATACTGCATATTACGTTATATTATAAGGTATTTTCAGTGATAGACTGGATATTACGTTATATTATAAGGTATTTTCAATGATACACTGCATATTACGTTACATTGTAAGGGATTTTCAATGATACACTACATTTACGATATATTCTAAAGTATTTTCAATGATACACTGCATATTACGTTATATTATCAGGTATTTTCAATGATACACTGCATATTACGTTATATTATAAGGTATTTTCAATGATACACTACATTTACGATATATTCTAAAGTATTTTCAATGATACACTGCATATTACGTTATATTATAAGGTATTTTCAATGATACACTGCATATTACGTTATATTATAAGGTATTTTCAGTGATAGACTGGATATTACGTTATATTATAAGGTATTTTCAATGATACACTGCATATTACGTTATATTATAAGGTATTTTCAGTGATACACTGAATATTACGTTATATTATAAGGTATTTTCAATGATACACTGCATATTAGGTTATATTATAAGGTATTTTCAATGATACACTGCATATTACGTTATATTATCAGGTATTTTCAATGATACACTGCAAATTACGTTATATTATAAGGTATTTTCAATGATACACTGCATATTACGTTATATTATCAGGTATTTTCAATGATACACTGCATATTACGTTATATTATAAGGTATTTTCAGTGATACACTGAATATTACGTTATATTATAAGGTATTTTCAATGATACACTGCATATTAGGTTATATTATAAGGTATTTTCAATGATACACTGCATATTACGTTATATTATCAGGTATTTTCAATGATACACTGCATGTTAGGTTATATTATAAGGTATTTTTTATGATACACTACATTTACGATATATTCTAAAGAATTTTCAATGATACACTGCATATTACGTTATATTATAAGGTATTTTCAATGATACACTGCATATTACGTTATATTATCAGGTATTTTCAATGATACACTGCATATTACGTTATATTATAAGGTATTTTCAATGATACACTGCATATTAGGTTATATTATAAGGTATTTTCAATGATACACTGCATATTGCGTTATATTACAAGGTATTTTCAATGATATACTGCATATTACGTTATATTATAAGGTATTTTCAGTGATAGACTGGATATTACGTTATATTATAAGGTATTTTCAATGATACACTGCATATTACGTTATATTATAAGGTATTTTCAGTGATACACTGAATATTACGTTATATTATAAGGTATTTTCAATGATACACTGCATATTAGGTTATATTATAAGGTATTTTCAATGATACACTGCAAATTACGTTATATTATCAGGTATTTTCAATGATACACTGCATATTACGTTATATTATAAGGTATTTTCAATGATACACTACATTTACGATATATTCTAAAGTATTTTCAATGATACACTGCATATTACGTTATATTATAAGGTATTTTCAATGATACACTGCATATTATGTTATATTATAAGGTATTTTCAGTGATAGACTGGATATTACGTTATATTATAAGGTATTTTCAATGATACACTGAATATTACGTTATATTATAAGGTATTTTCAATGATACACTGCATATTACGTTATATTATAAGGTATTTTCAGTGATAGACTGGATGTTACGTTATATTATAAGGCATTTTCAATGATACACTGCATATTGTGTTATATTATAAGGAATGTTTAATGATATACTGCATATTACGTTATATTATAAGGTATTTTCAGTGATAGACTGGATATTACGTTATATTATAAGGTATTTTCAATGATACACTGCATATTACGTTACATTGTAAGGGATTTTCAATGATACACTACATTTACGATATATTCTAAAGTATTTTCAATGATACACTGCATATTACGTTATATTATAAGGTATTTTCAATGATACACTGCATATTACGTTATATTATAAGGTATTTTCAATGATACACTGCATATTAGGTTATATTGTAAGGTATTTTCAATGATACACTGCATATTACGTTATATTATCAGGTATTTTCAATGATACACTGCATATTACGTTATATTATAAGGTATTTTCAATGATACACTACATTTACGATATATTCTAAAGTATTTTCAATGATACACTGCATATTACGTTATATTATAAGGTATTTTCAATGATACATTGCATATTACGTTATATTATAAGGTATTTTCAGTGATAGACTGGATATTACGTTATATTATAAGGTATTTTCAATGGTACACTGCATATTACGTTATATTATAAGGTATTTTCAGTGATACACTGAATATTACGTTATATTATAAGGTATTTTCAATGATACACTGCATATTAGGTTATATTATAAGGTATTTTCAATGATACACAGCATATTACGTTATATTATCAGGTATTTTCAATGATACACTGCATATTACGTTATATTATAAGGTATTTTCAATGATACACTACATTTACGATATATTCTAAAGTATTTTCAATGATACACTGCATATTACGTTATATTATAAGGTATTTTCAATGATACACTGCATATTACGTTATATTATAAGGTATTTTCAGTGATAGACTGGATATTACGTTATATTATAAGGTATTTTCAATGATACACTGAATATTACGTTATATTATAAGGTATTTTCAATGATACACTGCATATTACGTTATATTATAAGGTATTTTCAGTGATAGACTGGATGTTACGTTATATTATAAGGTATTTTCAATGATACACTGCATATTGTGTTATATTATAAGGAATGTTTAATGATATACTGCATATTACGTTATATTATAAGGTATTTTCAGTGATAGACTGGATATTACGTTATATTATAAGGTATTTTCAATGATACACTGCATATTACGTTACATTGTAAGGTATTTTCAATGATACACTACATTTACGATATATTCTAAAGTATTATCAATGATACACTGCATATTACGTTATATTATCAGGTATTTTCAATGATACACTGCATATTACGTTATATTATAAGGTATTTTCAATGATACACTGCATATTACGTTATATTATAAGGTATTTTCAGTGATAGACTGGATATTACGTTATATTATAAGGTATTTTCAATGATACACTGAATATTACGTTATATTATAAGGTATTTTCAATGATACACTGCATATTACGTTATATTATAAGGTATTTTCAGTGATAGACTGGATATTACGTTATATTATAAGGTATTTTCAATGATACACTACATTTACGATATATTCTAAAGTATTTTCAATGATACACTGCATATTACGTTATATTATCAGGTATTTTCAATGATACACTGCATATTACGTTATATTATAAGGTATTTTCAGTGATACACTGAATATTACGTTATATTATAAGGTATTTTCAATGATACACTGCATATTAGGTTATATTATAAGGTATTTTCAATGATACACTGCATATTACGTTATATTATCAGGTATTTTCAATGATACACTGCATATTAGGTTATATTATAAGGTATTTTTTATGATACACTACATTTACGATATATTCTAAAGAATTTTCAATGATACACTGCATATTACGTTATATTATAAGGTATTTTCAATGATACACTGCATATTACGTTATATTATCAGGTATTTCAATGATACACTGCATATTACGTTATATTATAAGGTATTTTCAATGATACACTGCATATTAGGTTATATTATAAGGTATTTTCAATGATACACTGCATATTGCGTTATATTACAAGGTATTTTCAATGATATACTGCATATTACGTTATATTATAAGGTATTTTCAGTGATAGACTGGATATTACGTTATATTATAAGGTATTTTCAATGATACACTGCATATTACGTTATATTATAAGGTATTTTCAGTGATACACTGAATATTACGTTATATTATAAGGTATTTTCAATGATACACTGCATATTAGGTTATATTATAAGGTATTTTCAATGATACACTGCAAATTACGTTATATTATCAGGTATTTTCAATGATACACTGCATATTACGTTATATTATAAGGTATTTTCAATGATACACTACATTTACGATATATTCTAAAGTATTTTCAATGATACACTGCATATTACGTTATATTATAAGGTATTTTCAATGATACACTGCATATTATGTTATATTATAAGGTATTTTCAGTGATAGACTGGATATTACGTTATATTATAAGGTATTTTCAATGATACACTGAATATTACGTTATATTATAAGGTATTTTCAATGATACACTGCATATTACGTTATATTATAAGGTATTTTCAGTGATAGACTGGATGTTACGTTATATTATAAGGTATTTTCAATGATACACTGCATATTGTGTTATATTATAAGGAATGTTTAATGATATACTGCATATTACGTTATATTATAAGGTATTTTCAGTGATAGACTGGATATTACGTTATATTATAAGGTATTTTCAATGATACACTGCATATTACGTTACATTGTAAGGGATTTTCAATGATACACTACATTTACGATATATTCTAAAGTATTTTCAATGATACACTGCATATTACGTTATATTATAAGGTATTTTCAATGATACACTGCATATTACGTTATATTATAAGGTATTTTCAATGATACACTGCATATTAGGTTATATTGTAAGGTATTTTCAATGATACACTGCATATTACGTTATATTATCAGGTATTTTCAATGATACACTGCATATTACGTTATATTATAAGGTATTTTCAATGATACACTACATTTACGATATATTCTAAAGTATTTTCAATGATACACTGCATATTACGTTATATTATAAGGTATTTTCAATGATACATTGCATATTACGTTATATTATAAGGTATTTTCAGTGATAGACTGGATATTACGTTATATTATAAGGTATTTTCAATGATACACTGCATATTACGTTATATTATAAGGTATTTTCAGTGATACACTGAATATTACGTTATATTATAAGGTATTTTCAATGATACACTGCATATTAGGTTATATTATAAGGTATTTTCAATGATACACTGCATATTACGTTATATTATCAGGTATTTTCAATGATACACTGCATGTTACGTTATATTATAAGGTATTTTCAATGATACACTACATTTACGATATATTCTAAAGTATTTTCAATGATACACTGCATATTACGTTATATTATAAGGTATTTTCAATGATACACTGCATATTACGTTATATTATAAGGTATTTTCAATGATACACTGCATATTACGTTATATTATAAGGTATTTTCAATGATACACTGCATATTACGTTATATTATAAGGTATTTTAAATGATACACTGCATATTAGGTTATATTGTAAGGTATTTTCAATGATACACTGCATATTACGTTATATTATCAGGTATTTTCAATGATACACTGCATATTACGTTATATTATAAGGTATTTTCAATGATACACTACATTTACGATATATTCTAAAGTATTTTCAATGATACACTGCATATTACGTTATATTATAAGGTATTTTCAATGATACACTGCATATTACGTTATATTATAAGGTATTTTCAATGATACACTGCATATTACGTTATATTATAAGGTATTTTCAATGATACACTGCATATTACGTTATATTATAAGGTATTTTCAGTGATAGACTGGATATTACGTTATATTATAAGGTATTTTCAATGATACACTGCATATTGCGTTATATTATAAGGTATTTTCAATGATATACTGCATATTACGTTATATTATAAGGTATTTCCAGTGATAGACTGGATATTACGTTATATTATAGGGTATTTTCAATGATACACTGCATTTTGCGTTATATTATAAGGTATTTTCAATGATACACTGAATATTACGTTATATTATAAGGTATTTTCAATGATACACTGCATATTACGTTATATTATAAGGTATTTTCAATGATACACTGCATATTAGGTTATATTATAAGGTATTTTCAATGATACACTGCATATTACGTTATATTATCAGGTATTTTCAATGATACACTGCATATTACGTTATATTATGAGGTATTTTCAATGATACACTACATTTACGATATATTCTAAAGTATTTTCAATGATACACTGCATATTACGTTATATTATAAGGTATTTTCAATGATACACTGCATATTGCGTTATATTATAAGGTATTTTCAATGATACACTGCATATTACGTTATATTATAAGGTATTTTCAATGATACACTGCATATTAGGTTATATTGTAAGGTATTTTCAATGATACACTGCATATTACGTTATATTATCAGGTATTTTCAATGATACACTGCATATTACGTTATATTATAAGGTATTTTCAATGATACACTACATTTACGATATATTCTAAATTATTTTCAATGATACACTGCATATTACGTTATATTATAAGGTATTTTCAGTGATAGACAGCATATTACGTTATATTATAAGGTATTTTCAGTGATACACTGCATATTGCGTTATATTATAAGGTATTTTCAATGATACACTGAATATTACGTTATATTATAAGGTATTTTCAATGATACACTGCATATTACGTTATATTATAAGGTATTTTCAGTGATAGACTGGATATTACGTTATATTATAAGGTATTTTCAATGATACACTGCATATTGCGTTATATTATAAGGTATTTTCAATGATATACTGCATATTACGTTATATTATAAGGTATTTCCAGTGATAGACTGGATATTACGTTATATTATAAGGTATTTTCAATGATACACTGCATTTTGCGTTATATTATAAGGTATTTTCAATGATACACTGAATATTACGTTATATTATAAGCTATTTTCAATGATACACTGCATATTACGTTATATTATAAGGTATTTTCAATGATACACTGCATATTACGTTATATTATAAGGTATTTTCAATGATACACTGCATATTACGTTATATTATCAGGTATTTTCAATGATACACTGCATATTACGTTATATTATGAGGTATTTTCAATGATACACTACATTTACGATATATTCTAAAGTATTTTCAATGATACACTGCATATTACGTTATATTATAAGGTATTTTCAATGATACACTGCATATTGCGTTATATTATAAGGTATTTTCAATGATACACTGCATATTACGTTATATTATAAGGTATTTTCAATGATACACTGCATATTAGGTTATATTGTAAGGTATTTTCAATGATACACTGCATATTACGTTATATTATCAGGTATTTTCAATGATACACTGCATATTACGTTATATTATAAGGTATTTTCAATGATACACTACATTTACGATATATTCTAAATTATTTTCAATGATACACTGCATATTACGTTATATTATAAGGTATTTTCAGTGATACACTGAATATTACGTTATATTATAAGGTATTTTCAATGATACACTGCATATTAGGTTATATTATAAGGTATTTTCAGTGATACACTGCATATTACGTTATATTATCAGGTATTTTCAATGATACACTGCATATTACGTTATATTATAAGGTATTTTCAATGATACACTGCATATTAGGTTATATTATAAGGTATTTTCAATGATACACTGCATATTACGTTATATTATCAGGTATTTTCAATGATACACTGCATATTACGTTATATTATGAGGTATTTTCAATGATACACTACATTTACGATATATTCTAAAGTATTTTCAATGATACACTGCATATTACGTTATATTATAAGGTATTTTCAATGATACACTGCATATTGCGTTATATTATAAGGTATTTTCAATGATACACTGCATATTACGTTATATTATAAGGTATTTTCAATGATACACTGCATATTAGGTTATATTGTAAGGTATTTTCAATGATACACTGCATATTACGTTATATTATCAGGTATTTTCAATGATACACTGCATATTACGTTATATTATAAGGTATTTTCAATGATACACTACATTTACGATATATTCTAAATTATTTTCAATGATACACTGCATATTACGTTATATTATAAGGTATTTTCAGTGATACACTGAATATTACGTTATATTATAAGGTATTTTCAATGATACACTGCATATTACGTTATATTATAACGTATTTTCAATGATACACTACATTTACGATATATTCTAAAGTATTTTCAATGATACACTGCATATTACGTTATATTATAAGGTATTTTCAATGATACACTGCATATTAGGTTATATTGTAAGGTATTTTCAATGATACACTGCATATTACGTTATATTATCAGGTATTTTCAATGATACACTGCATATTACGTTATATTATAAGGTATTTTCAATGATACACTACATTTACGATATATTCTAAAGTATTTTCAATGATACACTGCATATTACGTTATATTATAAGGTATTTTCAGTGATAGACAGCATATTACGTTATATTATAAGGTATTTTCAGTGATAGACTGGATATTACGTTATATTATAAGGTATTTTCAATGATACACTGCATATTGCGTTATATTATAAGGTATTTTCAGTGATACACTGAATATTACGTTATATTATAAGGTATTTTCAATGATACACTGCATATTAGGTTATATTATAAGGTATTTTCAGAGATACACTGCATATTACGTTATATTATCAGGTATTTTCAATGATACACTGCATATTACGTTATATTATAAGGTATTTTCAATGATACACTACATTTACGATATATTCTAAAGTATTTTCAATGATACACTGCATATTACGTTATATTATAAGGTATTTTCAGTGATACACTGAATATTACGTTATATTATAAGGTATTTTCAATGATACACTGCATATTACGTTATATTATCAGGTATTTTCAATGATACACTGCATATTACGTTATATTATAAGGTATTTTCAATGATACACTACATTTACGATATATTATAAGGTATTTTCAATGATACACTGCATATTACGTTATATTATAAGGTATTTTCAATGATACACTGCATATTAGGTTATATTGTAAGGTATTTTCAATGATACACTGCATATTACGTTATATTATCAGGTATTTTCAATGATACACTGCATATTACGTTATATTATAAGGTATTTTCAATGATACACTACATTTACGATATATTCTAAAGTATTTTCAATGATACACTGCATATTACGTTATATTATAAGGTATTTTCAGTGATAGACAGCATATTACGTTATATTATAAGGTATTTTCAGTGATACACTGCATATTGCGTTATATTATAAGGTATTTTCAATGATACACTGCATATTACGTTATATTATAAGGTATTTTCAATGATACACTACATTTACGATATATTCTAAAGTATTTTCAATGATACACTGCATATTACGTTATATTATAAGGTATTTTCAATGATACACTGCATATTACGTTATATTATAAGGTATTTTCAATGATACACTGCATATTAGGTTATATTGTAAGGTATTTTCAATGATACACTGCATATTACGTTATATTATCAGGTATTTTCAATGATACACTGCATATTACGTTATATTATAAGGTATTTTCAATGATACACTACATTTACGATATATTCTAAAGTATTTTCAATGATACACTGCATATTACGTTATATTATAAGGTATTTTCAGTGATAGACAGCATATTACGTTATATTATAAGGTATTTTCAGTGATACACTGCATATTGGGTTATAATATAAGGTATTTTCAATGGTACACTGCATATTAGGTTATATTATAAGGTATTTTCAATGATACACTAAATAGTACGTTATATTATAAGGTATTTTCAATGATGCACTGCATATTACGTTACATTATAAGGTATTTTCAATGATACACTACATTTACGATATATTCTAAAGTATTTTCAATGATACACTGCATATTACGTTATATTATAAGGTATTTTCAATGATACACTGCATATTACGTTATATTATAAGGTATTTTAAATGATACACTGCATATTAGGTTATATTGTAAGGTATTTTCAATGATACACTGCATATTACGTTATATTAATCAGGTATTTTCAATGATACACTGCATATTACGTTATATTATAAGGTATTTTCAATGATACACTACATTTACGATATATTCTAAAGTATTTTCAATGATACACTGCATATTACGTTATATTATAAGGTATTTTCAGTGATAGACAGCATATTACGTTATATTATAAGGTATTTTCAGTGATACACTGCATATTGCGTTATATTATAAGGTATTTTCAATGGTACACTGCATATTAGGTTATATTATAAGGTATTTTCAATGATACACTAAATAGTACGTTATATTATAAGGTATTTTCAATGATGCACTGCATATTACGTTACATTATAAGGTATTTTCAATGATACACTGCATATTACGTTATATTATCAGGTATTTTCAATGATACACTGCATATTACGTTATATTATAAGGTATTTTCAATGATACACTACATTTACGATATATTCTAAAGTATTTTCAATGATACACTGCATATTACGTTATATTATAAGGTATTTTCAATGATACACTGCATATTACGTTATATTATAAGGTATTTTCAATGATACACTGCATATTAGGTTATATTGTAAGGTATTTTCAATGATACACTGCATATTACGTTATATTATCAGGTATTTTCAATGATACACTGCATATTACGTTATATTATAAGGTATTTTCAATGATACACTACGTTTACGATATATTCTAAAGTATTTTCAATGATACACTGCATATTACGTTATATTATAAGATATTTTCAGTGATAGACAGCATATTACGTTATATTATAAGGTATTTTCAGTGATACACTGCATATTGCGTTATATTATAAGGTATTTTCAATGATACACTGCATATTACGTTATATTATAAGGTATTTTCAATGATACACTACATTTACGATATATTCTAAAGTATTTTCAATGATACACTGCATATTACGTTATATTATAAGGTATTTTCAATGATACACTGCATATTACGTTATATTATAAGGTATTTTCAATGATACACTGCATATTAGGTTATATTGTAAGGTATTTTCAATGATACACTGCATATTACGTTATATTATCAGGTATTTTCAATGATACACTGCATATTACGTTATATTATAAGGTATTTTCAATGATACACTACATTTACGATATATTCTAAAGTATTTTCAATGATACACTGCATATTACGTTATATTATAAGGTATTTTCAGTGATAGACAGCATATTACGTTATATTATAAGGTATTTTCAGTGATACACTGCATATTGCGTTATATTATAAGGTATTTCAATGGTACACTGCATATTGCGTTATATTATAAGGTATTTTCAATGATACACTGCATATTACGTTATATTATAAGGTATTTTCAATGATACACTGCATATTACGTTATATTATCAGGTATTTTCAATGATACACTACATTTACGATATATTCTAAAGTATTTTCAATGATACACTGCATATTACGTTATATTATAAGGTATTTTCAATGATACACTGCATATTACGTTATATTATAAGGTATTTTCAGTGATAGACTAGATATTACGTTATATTATAAGGTATTTTCAATGATACACTGAATATTACGTTATATTATAAGGTATTTTCAATGATACACTGCATATTACGTTATATTATAAGGTATTTTCAGTGATAGACTGGATATTACGTTATATTATAAGGTATTTTCAATGATACACTGCATATTGTGTTATATTATAAGGTATGTTCAATGATATACTGCATATTACGTTATATTATAAGGTATTTTCAGTGATAGACTGGATATTACGTTATATTATAAGGTATTTTCAATGATACACTGCATATTACGTTACATTGTAAGGTATTTTCAATGATACACTGCATATTACGTTATATTATAAGGTATTTTCAATGATACACAGCATATTACGTTATATTATAAGGTATTTTCAATGATACACTGCATATTACGTTATATTATAAGGTATTTTCAATGATACACTACATTTACGATATATTCTAAAGTATTTTCAATGATACACTGCATATTACGTTATATTATAAGGTATTTTCAGTGATACACTGAATATTACGTTATATTATAAGGTATTTTCAATGATACACTGCATATTAGGTTATATTATAAGGTATTTTCAATGATACACTGCATATTACGTTATATTATAAGGTATTTTCAGTGATAGACAGCATATTACGTTATATTATAAGGTATTTTCAGTGATACACTGCATATTGCGTTATATTATAAGGTATTTTCAATGATACACTGCATATTGCGTTATATTATAAGGTATTTTCAATGATACACTGCATATTACGTTATATTATAAGGTATTTTCAATGATACACTGCATATTAGGTTATATTATAAGGTATTTTCAGTGATAGACTGGATATTACGTTATATTATAAGGTATTTTCAATGATACACTGCATATTGCGTTATATTATAAGGTATTTTCAATGATATACTGCATATTACGTTATATTATAAGGTATTTTCAGTGATAGACTGGATATTACGTTATATTATAAGGTATTTTCAATGATACACTGTATATTGCGTTATATTATAAGGCATTTTCAATGGTACACTGCATATTAGGTTATATTATAAGGTATTTTCAATGATACACTAAATAGTACGTTATATTATAAGGTATTTTCAATGATGCACAGCATATTACGTTACATTACAAGGTATTTTCAATGATACACTGCATATTACGTTATATTATAAGGTATTTTCAATGATACACAGCATATTACGTTATATTATAAGGTATTTTCAATGATACACTCCATATTACGTTATATTATAAGGTATTTTCAGTGATAGACTGGATATTACGTTATATTATAAGGTATTTTCAATGATACACTGCATATTGCGTTATATTATAAGGTATTTTCAATGATACACTGCATATTACGATATATTATAAGGTATTTTCAATGATACACAGCATATTACGTTATATTATAAGGTATTTTCAATGATACACTGCATATTACGTTATATTATAAGGTATTTTCAGTGATAGACTGGATATTACGTTATATTATAAGGTATTTTCAATGATACACTGCATATTGCGTTATATTATAAGGTATTTTCAATGATATACTGCATATTACGTTATATTATAAGGTATTTTCAGTGATAGACTGGATATTACGTTATATTATAAGGTATTTTCAATGATACACTGCATATTACGTTATATTATAAGGTATTTTCAATGATACACTGCATATTACGTTATATTATAAGGTATTTTCATTTATAGACTGCATATTACCTTATATAATAAGATATTTTCAATGATAGACTGCAAATATCACGTTATATTATAAGGTATTTTCAATGGTACACTGCATATTAGGTTATATTATAAGGTATTTTCAATGATACACTAAATAGTACGTTATATTATCAGGTATTTTCAATGATACACTAAATAGTACGTTATATTATAAGGTATTTCAAATGGTACACTGCATATTAGGTTATATTATAAGGTATTTTCAATGATACACTAAATAGTACGTTATATTATAAGGTATTTTCAATGATACACTGCATATTGCATTATATTATAAGGTATTTTCAATGGTACACTGCATATTAGGTTATATTACAAGGTATTTTCAATGATACACTAAATAGTACGTTATAGTATAAGGTATTTTCAATGATGCACTGCATATTACGTTACATTATAAGGTATTTTCAATGATACACTGCATATTACGTTATATTATAAGGTATTTTCAATGATACACAGCATATTACGTTATATTATAAGGTATTTTCAATGATACACTGCATATTACGTTATATTATAAGGTATTTTCAGTGATAGACTGGATATTACGTTATATTATAAGGTATTTTCAATGATACACTGCATATTGCGTTATATTATAAGGTATTTTCAATGATACACTGCATATTATGTTATATTATAAGGTATTTTCAATGATACACTGCATATTAGGTTATATTATAAGGTATTTTCAATGATACACTGCATATTACGTTATATTATCAGGTATTTTCAATGATACACTAAATAGTACGTTATATTATAAGGTATTTCAAATGGTAGACTGCATATTACATTATATTAAAAGGTATTTTCAATGATACACTGCATATTACGTTATATTATAAGGTATTTTCATTGATAGACTGCATATTACCTTATATAATAAGATATTTTCAATGATACACAGCATATTACGTAATATTATAAGGTATTTTCAATGATACACAGCATATTACGTTATATTATAAGGTATTTTCAATGATACACTGCATATTACGTTATATTATAAGGTATTTTCAATGATACACTGCATATTAGGTTATATTATAAGGTATTTTCAATGATACACTGCATATTACGTTATATTATCAGGTATTTTCAATGATACACTAAATAGTACGTTATATTATAAGGTATTTCAAATGGTAGACTGCATATTACATTATATTAAAAGGTATTTTCAATGATACACTGCATATTACGTTATATTATAAGGTATTTTCATTTATAGACTGCATATTACCTTATATAATAAGATATTTTCAATGATAGACTGCAAATATCACGTTATATTATAAGGTATTTTCAATGGTACACTGCATATTAGGTTATATTATAAGGTATTTTCAATGATACACTGCATATTGCGTTATATTATAAGGTATTTTCAATAATACACTGAATATTACGTTATATTATAAGGTATTTTCAATGATATACTGCATATTACGTTATATTATAAGGTATTTTCAATGATACACTGCATATTACGTTATATTATCAGGTATTTTCAATGATACACTAAATAGTACGTTATATTATAAGGTATTTCAAATGGTAGACTGCATATTACATTATATTAAAAGGTATTTTCAATGATACACTGCATATTACGTTATATTATAAGGTATTTTCATTGATAGACTGCATATTACCTTATATAATAAGATATTTTCAATGATACACTGCATATTACGTAATATTATAAGGTATTTTCAATGATACACTGCATATTACGTTATATTATAAGGTATTTTCAGTGATAGACTGGATATTACGTTATATTATAAGGTATTTTCAATGATACACTGCATATTACGTTATATTATAAGGTATTTTCAATGATACACTGTATATTGCGTTATATTATAAGGCATTTTCAATGGTACACTGCATATTAGGTTATATTATAAGGTATTTTCAATGATACACTAAATAGTACGTTATATTATAAGGTATTTTCAATGATGCACAGCATATTACGTTACATTATAAGGTATTTTCAATGATACACTGCATATTACGTTATATTATAAGGTATTTTCAATGATACACAGCATATTACGTTATATTATAAGGTATTTTCAATGATACACTCCATATTACGTTATATTATAAGGTATTTTCATTTATAGACTGCATATTACCTTATATAATAAGATATTTTCAATGATAGACTGCAAATATCACGTTATATTATAAGGTATTTTCAATGGTACACTGCATATTAGGTTATATTATAAGGTATTTTCAATGATACACTAAATAGTACGTTATATTATCAGGTATTTTCAATGATACACTAAATAGTACGTTATATTATAAGGTATTTTCAATGATACACTGCATATTGCATTATATTATAAGGTATTTTCAATGGTACACTGCATATTAGGTTATATTACAAGGTATTTTCAATGATACACTAAATAGTACGTTATATTATAAGGTATTTTCAATGATGCACTGCATATTACGTTACATTATAAGGTATTTTCAATGATACACTGCATATTACGTTATATTATAAGGTATTTTCAATGATACACAGCATATTACGTTATATTATAAGGTATTTTCAATGATACACTGCATATTACGTTATATTATAAGGTATTTTCAGTGATAGACTGGATATTACGTTATATTATAAGGTATTTTCAATGATACACTGCATATTGCGTTATATTATAAGGTATTTTCAATGATACACTGCATATTATGTTATATTATAAGGTATTTTCAATGATACACTACATTTACGATATATTCTAAAGTATTTTCAATGATACACTGCATATTACGTTATATAATAAGGTATTTTCAGCGATAGACTGCATATTACGTTATATTATAAGGTATTTTCAATGATACACTGCATATTGCGTTATATTATAAGGTATTTTCAATAATACACTGAATATTACGTTATATTATAAGGTATTTTCAATGATACCCTGCATATTAGGTTATATTATAAGGTATTTTCAATGATACACTGCATATTACGTTATATTATCAGGTATTTTCAATGATACACTAAATAGTACGTTAAATTATAAGGTATTTCAAATGGTACACTGCATATTACATTATATTAAAAGGTATTTTCAATGATACACTGCATATTACGTTATATTATAAGGTATTTTCATTGATAGACTGCATATTACCTTATATAATAAGATATTTTCAATGATACACAGCATATTACGTAATATTATAAGGTATTTTCAATGATACACTGCATATTACGTTATATTATAAGGTATTTTCAGTGATAGACTGGATATTACGTTATATTATAAGGTATTTTCAATGATACACTGCATATTACGTTATATTATAAGGTATTTTCAATGATACACTGTATATTGCGTTATATTATAAGGCATTTTCAATGGTACACTGCATATTAGGTTATATTATAAGGTATTTTCAATGATACACTAAATAGTACGTTATATTATAAGGTATTTTCAATGATGCACAGCATATTACGTTACATTATAAGGTATTTTCAATGATACACTGCATATTACGTTATATTATAAGGTATTTTCAATGATACACAGCATATTACGTTATATTATAAGGTATTTTCAATGATACACTCCATATTACGTTATATTATAAGGTATTTTCAGTGATAGACTGGATATTACGTTATATTATAAGGTATTTTCAATGATACACTGCATATTGCGTTATATTATAAGGTATTTTCAATGATACACTGCATATTACGTTATATTATAAGGTATTTTCAATGATACACAGCATATTACGTTATATTATAAGGTATTTTCAATGATACACTGCATATTACGTTATATTATAAGGTATTTTCAGTGATAGACTGGATATTACGTTATGTTATAAGGTATTTTCAATGATACACTGCATATTGCGTTATATTATAAGGTATTTTCAATGATATACTGCATATTACGTTATATTATAAGGTATTTTCAGTGATAGACTGGATATTACGTTATATTATAAGGTATTTTCAATGATACACTGCATATTACGTTATATTATAAGGTATTTTCAATGATACACTACATTTCCGATATATTCTAAAGTATTTTCAATGATACACTGCATATTACGTTATATTATAAGGTATTTTCAGCGATAGACTGCATATTACGTTATATTATAAGGTATTTTCAATGATACACTGCATATTGCGTTATATTATACGGTATTTTCAATAATACACTGAATATTACGTTATATTATAAGGTATTTTCAATGATACACTGCATATTAGGTTATATTATAAGGTATTTTCAATGATACACTGCATATTACGTTATATTATCAGGTATTTTCAATGATACACTAAATAGTACGTTATATTATAAGGTATTTCAAATGGTAGACTGCATATTACATTATATTAAAAGGTATTTTCAATGATACACTGCATATTACGTTATATTATAAGGTATTTTCATTTATAGACTGCATATTACCTTATATAATAAGATATTTTCAATGATAGACTGCAAATATCACGTTATATTATAAGGTATTTTCAATGGTACACTGCATATTAGGTTATATTATAAGGTATTTTCAATGATACACTGCATATTGCGTTATATTATAAGGTATTTTCAATAATACACTGAATATTACGTTATATTATAAGGTATTTTCAATGATACACTGCATATTAGGTTATATTATAAGGTATTTTCAATGATACACTGCATATTACGTTATATTATCAGGTATTTTCAATGATACACTGCATATTACGTTATATTATCAGGTATTTTCAATGATACACTGCATATTACGTTATATTATAAGGTATTTTCAATGATACACTACATTTACGATATATTCTAAAGTATTTTCAATGATACACTGCATATTACGTTATATTATAAGGTATTTTCAATGATATACTGCATATTACGTTATATTATAAGGTATTTTCAGTGATAGACTGGATATTACGTTATATTATAAGGTATTTTCAATGATACACTGCATATTGCGTTATATTATAAGGTATTTTCAATGATACACTGAATATTACGTTATATCATAAGGTATTTTCAATGATACACTGCATATTACGTTATATTATAAGGTATTTTCAATGATACACTGCATATTAGGTTATATTATAAGGTATTTTCAATGATACACTGCATATTACGTTATATTATCAGGTATTTTCAATGATACACTGCATATTACGTTATATTATAAGGTATTCTCAATGATACACTGCAAATAACGTTATATTATAAGGTATCTTCAATGATGCACTGCATATTACGTTACATTATAAGGTATTTTCAATGATACACTGCATATTACGTTATATTATAAGGTATTTTCAATGATATACTGCATATTACGTTATATTATAAGGTATTTTCAGTGATAGACTGGATATTACGTTATATTATAAGGTATTTTCAATGATACACTGCATATTGCGTTATATTATAAGGTATTTTCAATGATACACTGAATATTACGTTATATCATAAGGTATTTTCAATGATACACTGCATATTACGTTATATTATAAGGTATTTTCAATGATACACTGCAAATAACGTTATATTATAAGGTATCTTCAATGATGCACTGCATATTACGTTACATTATAAGGTATTTTCAATGATATACTGCATATTACGTTATATTATAAGGTATTTTCAGTGATAGACTGGATATTACGTTATATTATAAGGTATTTTCAATGATACACTGCATATTGCGTTATATTATAAGGTATTTTCAATGATACACTGAATATTACGTTATATCATAAGGTATTTTCAATGATACACTGCATATTACGTTATATTATAAGGTATTTTCAATGATACACTGCATATTAGGTTATATTATAAGGTATTTTCAATGATACACTGCATATTACGTTATATTATCAGGTATTTTCAATGATACACTGCATATTACGTTATATTATAAGGTATTCTCAATGATACACTGCAAATAACGTTATATTATAAGGTATCTTCAATGATGCACTGCATATTACGTTACATTATAAGGTATTTTCAATGATACACTGCATGTTACGTTATATTATAAGGTATTTTCAATGATATACTGCATATTACGTTATATTATAAGGTATTTTCAGTGATAGACTGGATATTACGTTATATTATAAGGTATTTTCAATGATACACTGCATATTGCGTTATATTATAAGGTATTTTCAATGATACACTGAATATTACGTTAAATCATAAGGTATTTTCAATGATACACTGCATATTACGTTATATTATAAGGTATTTTCAATGATACACTGCAAATAACGTTATATTATAAGGTATCTTCAATGATGCACTGCATATTACGTTACATTATAAGGTATTTTCAATGATACACTGCATATTACGTTATATTATAAGGTATTTTCAATGATACACTGCATATTACGTTATATTATAAGGTATTTTCAATGATATACTGCATATTACGTTATATTATAAGGTATTTTCAGTGATAGACTGGATATTACGTTATATTATAAGGTATTTTCAATGATACACTGCATATTGCGTTATATTATAAGGTATTTTCAATGATACACTGAATATTACGTTATATCATAAGGTATTTTCAATGATACACTGCATATTACGTTATATTATAAGGTATTTTCAATGATACACTGCAAATAACGTTATATTATAAGGTATCTTCAATGATGCACTGCATATTACGTTACATTATAAGGTATTTTCAATGATACACTGCATATTACGTTATATTATAAGGTATTTTCAATGATACACTGTATATTGCATTATATTATAAGGTATTTTCAATGGTACACTGCATATTAGGTTATATTACAAGGTATTTTCAATGATACACTAAATAGTACGTTATATTATAAGGTATTTTCAATGATGCACTGCATATTACGTTACATTATAAGGTATTTTCAATGATACACTGCATATTACGTTATATTATAAGGTATTTTCAATGATACACAGCATATTACGTTATATTATAAGGTATTTTCAGTGATAGACTGGATATTACGTTATATTATAAGGTATTTTCAATGATACACTGCATATTGCGTTATATTATAAGGTATTTTCAATGATACACTGCATATTACGTTATATTATAAGGTATTTTCAGTGATAGACTGGATATTACGTTATATTATAAGGTATTTTCAATGATACACTGCATATTACGTTATATTACAAAGTATTTTCAATGATACACTACATTTACGATATATTCTACAGTATTTTCAATGATACACTGCATATTACGTTATATTATAAGGTATTTTCTGTGATAGACTGCATATTACGTTATACTATAAGGTATTCTCAATGATACACTGCATATTGCATTATATTATAAGGCATTTTCAATGGTACACTGCATATTAGGTTATATTACAAGGTATTTTCAATGATACACTAAATAGTACGTTATATTATAAGGTATTTTCAATGATGCACTGCATATTACGTTACATTATAAGGTATTTTCAATGATGCACTGCATATTACGTTACATTATAAGGTATTTTCAATGATACACTGCATATTACGTTATATTATAAGGTATTTTCTATGATATACTGCATATTACGTTATATTATAAGGTATTTTCAGTGATAGACTGGATATTACGTTATATTATAAGGTATTTTCAATGATACACTGCATATTGCGTTATATTATAAGGTATTTTCAATGATACACTGCATATTACGTTATATTATAAGGTATTTTCAGTGATAGACTGGATATTACGTTATATTATAAGGTATTTTCAATGATACACTGCATATTACGTTATATTATCAGGTATTTTCAATGATACACTGCATATTACGTTATATTATAAGGTATTTTCAATGATACACTACATTTACTATATATTCTAAAGTATTTTCAATGATACACTGCATATTACGTTATATTATAAGGTATTTTCAGTGATAGACTGCATATTACGTTATATTATAAGGTATTTTCAATGATACACTGCATATTGCATTATATTATAAGGTATTTTCAATGGTACACTGCATATTAGGTTATATTACAAGGTATTTTCAATGATACACTAAATAGTACGTTATATTATAAGGTATTTTCAATGATGCACTGCATATTACGTTACATTATAAGGTATTTTCAATGATACACTGCATATTACGTTATATTATAAGGTATTTTCAATGATACACAGCATATTACGTTATATTATAAGGTATTTTCAATGATACACTGCATATTACGTTATATTATAAGGTATTTTCAGTGATAGACTGGATATTACGTTATATTATAAAGTATTTTCAATGATACACTGAATATTACGTTATATTATAAGGTATTTTCAATGATACACTGCATATTACGTTATATTATAAGGTATTTTCAGTGATAGACTGGATATTACGTTATATTATAAGGTATTTTCAATGATACACTGCATATTGCGTTATATTATAAGGTATTTTCAATGATATACTGCATATTACGTTATATTATAAGGTATTTTCAGTGATAGACTGGATATTACGTTATATTATAAGGTATTTTCAATGATACACTGCATATTACGTTATATTACAAAGTATTTTCAATGATACACTACATTTACTATATATTCTACAGTATTTTCAATGATACACTGCATATTACGTTATATTATAAGGTATTTTCTGTGATAGACTGCATATTACGTTATACTATAAGGTATTCTCAATGATACACTGCATATTGCATTATATTATAAGGCATTTTCAATGGTACACTGCATATTAGGTTATATTACAAGGTATTTTCAATGATACACTAAATAGTACGTTATATTATAAGGTATTTTCAATGATGCACTGCATATTACGTTACATTATAAGGTATCTTCAATGATGCACTGCATATTACGTTACATTATAAGGTATTTTCAATGATACACTGCATATTACGTTATATTATAAGGTATTTTCAATGATATACTGCATATTACGTTATATTATAAGGTATTTTCAGTGATAGACTGGATATTACGTTATATTATAAGGTATTTTCAATGATACACTGCATATTGCGTTATATTATAAGGTATTTTCAATGATACACTGCATATTACGTTATATTATAAGGTATTTTCAGTGATAGACTGCATATTACGTTATACTATAAGGTATTCTCAATGATACACTGCATATTGCATTATATTATAAGGCATTTTCAATGGTACACTGCATATTAGGTTATATTACAAGGTATTTTCAATGATACACTAAATAGTACGTTATATTATAAGGTATTTTCAATGATGCACTGCATATTACGTTACATTATAAGGTATCTTCAATGATGCACTGCATATTACGTTACATTATAAGGTATTTTCAATGATACACTGCATATTACGTTATATTATAAGGTATTTTCAATGATATACTGCATATTACGTTATATTATAAGGTATTTTCAGTGATAGACTGGATATTACGTTATATTATAAGGTATTTTCAATGATACACTGCATATTGCGTTATATTATAAGGTATTTTCAATGATACACTGAATATTACGTTATATCATAAGGTATTTTCAATGATACACAGCATATTACGTTATATTATAAGGTATTTTCAATGATACACTGCATATTAGGTTATATTATAAGGTATTTTTAATGATACACAGCATATTACGTTATATTATAAGGTATTTTCAATGATACACTGCATATTACGTTATATTATACGGTATTTTCAGTGATAGACTGGATATTACGTTATATTATAAGGTATTTTCAATGATACACTGAATGTTACGTTATATTATAAGGTATTTTCAATGATACACTGCATATTACGTTATATTATAAGGTATTTTCAGTGATAGACTGGATATTACGTTATATTATAAGGTATTTTCAATGATACACTGCATATTGCGTTATATTATAATATATTATAATACACTGCATATTGCGTTATATTATAAGGTATTTTCAATGATATACTGCATATTACGTTATATTATAAGGTATTTTCAGTGATAGACTGGATATTACGTTATATTATAAGGTATTTTCAATGATACACTGCATATTACGTTATATTACAAAGTATTTTCAATGATACACTACATTTACGATATATTCTACAGTATTTTCAATGATACACTGCATATTACGTTATATTATAAGGTATTTTCTGTGATAGACTGCATATTACGTTATACTATAAGGTATTCTCAATGATACACTGCATATTGCATTATATTATAAGGCATTTTCAATGGTACACTGCATATTAGGTTATATTACAAGGTATTTTCAATGATACACTAAATAGTACGTTATATTATAAGGTATTTTCAATGATGCACTGCATATTACGTTACATTATAAGGTATTTTCAATGATACACTGAATATTACGTTATATTATATGGTATTTTCAATGATACACTGCATATTACGTTATATTATATGGTATTTTCAATGATACACTGCATATTACGTTATATTATAAGGTATTCTCAATGATACACTGCAAATAACGTTATATTATAAGGTATCTTCAATGATGCACTGCATATTACGTTACATTATAAGGTATTTTCAATGATACACTGCATATTACGTTATATTATAAGGTATTTTCAATGATATACTGCATATTACGTTATATTATAAGGTATTTTCAGTGATAGACTGGATATTACGTTATATTATAAGGTATCTTCAATGATACACTGCATATTGCGTTATATTATAAGGTATTTTCAATGATACACTGCATATTGCATTATATTATAAGGTATTTTCAATGGTACACTGCATATTAGGTTATATTACAAGGTATTTTCAATGATACACTAAATAGTACGTTATATTATCAGGTATTTTCAATGATGCACTAAATAGTACGTTATATTATAAGGTATTTCAAATGGTACACTGCATATTAGGTTATATTACAAGGTATTTACAATGATACACTAAATAGTACGTTATATTATCAGGTATTTTCAATGATACACTAAATAGTACGTTATATTATAAGGTATTTCAAATGGTAGACTGCATATTACATTATATTAAAAGGTATTTTCAATGATACACTGCATATTACGTTATATTATAAGGTATTTTCATTTATAGACTGCATATTACCTTATATAATAAGATATTTTCAATGATAGACTGCAAATATCACGTTATATTATAAGGTATTTTCAATGGTACACTGCATATTAGGTTATATTATAAGGTATTTTCAATGATACACTAAATAGTACGTTATATTATCAGGTATTTTCAATGATACACTAAATAGTACGTTATATTATAAGGTATTTTCAATGATACACTGCATATTGCATTATATTATAAGGTATTTTCAATGGTACACTGCATATTAGGTTATATTACAAGGTATTTTCAATGATACACTAAATAGTACGTTATATTATAAGGTATTTTCAATGATGCACTGCATATTACGTTACATTATAAGGTATTTTCAATGATACACTGCATATTACGTTATATTATAAGGTATTTTCAATGATACACAGCATATTACGTTATATTATAAGGTATTTTCAATGATACACTGCATATTACGTTATATTATAAGGTATTTTCAGTGATAGACTGGATATTACGTTATATTATAAGGTATTTTCAATGATACACTGCATATTGCGTTATATTATAAGGTATTTTCAATGATACACTGCATATTATGTTATATTATAAGGTATTTTCAATGATACACTGCATATTAGGTTATATTATAAGGTATTTTCAATGATACACTGCATATTACGTTATATTATCAGGTATTTTCAATGATACACTAAATAGTACGTTATATTATAAGGTATTTCAAATGGTAGACTGCATATTACATTATATTAAAAGGTATTTTCAATGATACACTGCATATTACGTTATATTATAAGGTATTTTCATTGATAGACTGCATATTACCTTATATAATAAGATATTTTCAATGATACACAGCATATTACGTAATATTATAAGGTATTTTCAATGATACACAGCATATTACGTTATATTATAAGGTATTTTCAATGATACACTGCATATTACGTTATATTATAAGGTATTTTCAATGATACACTGCATATTAGGTTATATTATAAGGTATTTTCAATGATACACTGCATATTACGTTATATTATCAGGTATTTTCAATGATACACTAAATAGTACGTTATATTATAAGGTATTTCAAATGGTAGACTGCATATTACATTATATTAAAAGGTATTTTCAATGATACACTGCATATTACGTTATATTATAAGGTATTTTCATTTATAGACTGCATATTACCTTATATAATAAGATATTTTCAATGATAGACTGCAAATATCACGTTATATTATAAGGTATTTTCAATGGTACACTGCATATTAGGTTATATTATAAGGTATTTTCAATGATACACTGCATATTGCGTTATATTATAAGGTATTTTCAATAATACACTGAATATTACGTTATATTATAAGGTATTTTCAATGATATACTGCATATTAGGTTATATTATAAGGTATTTTCAATGATACACTGCATATTACGTTATATTATCAGGTATTTTCAATGATACACTAAATAGTACGTTATATTATAAGGTATTTCAAATGGTAGACTGCATATTACATTATATTATAAGGTATTTTCAATGATACACTGCATATTACGTTATATTATAAGGTATTTTCATTGATAGACTGCATATTACCTTATATAATAAGATATTTTCAATGATACACAGCATATTACGTAATATTATAAGGTATTTTCAATGATACACAGCATATTACGTTATATTATAAGGTATTTTCAATGATACACTGCATATTACGTTATATTATAAGGTATTTTCAATGATACACTGCATATTAGGTTATATTATAAGGTATTTTCAATGATACACTGCATATTACGTTATATTATCAGGTATTTTCAATGATACACTAAATAGTACGTTATATTATAAGGTATTTCAAATGGTAGACTGCATATTACATTATATTAAAAGGTATTTTCAATGATACACTGCATATTACGTTATATTATAAGGTATTTTCATTTATAGACTGCATATTACCTTATATAATAAGATATTTTCAATGATAGACTGCAAATATCACGTTATATTATAAGGTATTTTCAATGGTACACTGCATATTAGGTTATATTATAAGGTATTTTCAATGATACACTGCATATTGCGTTATATTATAAGGTATTTTCAATAATACACTGAATATTACGTTATATTATAAGGTATTTTCAATGATATACTGCATATTAGGTTATATTATAAGGTATTTTCAATGATACACTGCATATTACGTTATATTATCAGGTATTTTCAATGATACACTAAATAGTACGTTATATTATAAGGTATTTCAAATGGTAGACTGCATATTACATTATATTAAAAGGTATTTTCAATGATACACTGCATATTACGTTATATTATAAGGTATTTTCATTGATAGACTGCATATTACCTTATATAATAAGATATTTTCAATGATACACAGCATATTACGTAATATTATAAGGTATTTTCAATGATACACTGCATATTACGTTATATTATAAGGTATTTTCAGTGATAGACTGGATATTACGTTATATTATAAGGTATTTTCAATGATACACTGCATATTACGTTATATTATAAGGTATTTTCAATGATACACTGCATATTGCGTTATATTATAAGGCATTTTCAATGGTACACTGCATATTAGGTTATATTATAAGGTATTTTCAATGATACACTAAATAGTACGTTATATTATAAGGTATTTTCAATGATGCACAGCATATTACGTTACATTATAAGGTATTTTCAATGATACACTGCATATTACGTTATATTATAAGGTATTTTCAATGATACACAGCATATTACGTTATATTATAAGGTATTTTCAATGATACACTGCATATTACGTTATATTATAAGGTATTTTCATTTATAGACTGCATATTACCTTATATAATAAGATATTTTCAATGATAGACTGCAAATATCACGTTATATTATAAGGTATTTTCAATGGTACACTGCATATTAGGTTATATTATAAGGTATTTTCAATGATACACTAAATAGTACGTTATATTATCAGGTATTTTCAATGATACACTAAATAGTACGTTATATTATAAGGTATTTTCAATGATACACTGCATATTACGTTATATTATAAGGTATTTTCAATGGTACACTGCATATTAGGTTATATTACAAGGTATTTTCAATGATACACTAAATAGTACGTTATATTATAAGGTATTTTCAATGATGCACTGCATATTACGTTACATTATAAGGTATTTTCAATGATACACTGCATATTACGTTATATTATAAGGTATTTTCAATGATACACAGCATATTACGTTATATTATAAGGTATTTTCAATGATACACTGCATATTACGTTATATTATAAGGTATTTTCAGTGATAGACTGGATATTACGTTATATTATAAGGTATTTTCAATGATACACTGCATATTGCGTTATATTATAAGGTATTTTCAATGATACACTGCATATTATGTTATATTATAAGGTATTTTCAATGATACACTACATTTACGATATATTCTAAAGTATTTTCAATGATACACTGCATATTACGTTATATTATAAGGTATTTTCAGCGATAGACTGCATATTACGTTATATTATAAGGTATTTTCAATGATACACTGCATATTGCGTTATATTATAAGGTATTTTCAATAATACACTGAATATTACGTTATATTATAAGGTATTTTCAATGATACACTGTATATTGCGTTATATTATAAGGCATTTTCAATGGTACACTGCATATTAGGTTATATTATAAGGTATTTTCAATGATACACTAAATAGTACGTTATATTATAAGGTATTTTCAATGATGCACAGCATATTACGTTACATTATAAGGTATTTTCAATGATACACTGCATATTACGTTATATTATAAGGTATTTTCAATGATACACAGCATATTACGTTATATTATAAGGTATTTTCAATGATACACTCCATATTACGTTATATTATAAGGTATTTTCAGTGATAGACTGGATATTACGTTATATTATAAGGTATTTTCAATGATACACTGCATATTGCGTTATATTATAAGGTATTTTCAATGATACACTGCATATTACGTTATATTATAAGGTATTTTCAATGATACACAGCATATTACGTTATATTATAAGGTATTTTCAATGATACACTGCATATTACGTTATATTATAAGGTATTTTCAGTGATAGACTGGATATTACGTTATGTTATAAGGTATTTTCAATGATACACTGCATATTGCGTTATATTATAAGGTATTTTCAATGATATACTGCATATTACGTTATATTATAAGGTATTTTCAGTGATAGACTGGATATTACGTTATATTATAAGGTATTTTCAATGATACACTGCATATTACGTTATATTATAAGGTATTTTCAATGATACACTACATTTACGATATATTCTAAAGTATTTTCAATGATACACTGCATATTACGTTATATTATAAGGTATTTTCAGCGATAGACTGCATATTACGTTATATTATAAGGTATTTTCAATGATACACTGCATATTGCGTTATATTATAAGGTATTTTCAATAATACACTGAATATTACGTTATATTATAAGGTATTTTCAATGATACACTGCATATTAGGTTATATTATAAGGTATTTTCAATGATACACTGCATATTACGTTATATTATCAGGTATTTTCAATGATACACTAAATAGTACGTTATATTATAAGGTATTTCAAATGGTAGACTGCATATTACATTATATTAAAAGGTATTTTCAATGATACACTGCATATTACGTTATATTATAAGGTATTTTCATTTATAGACTGCATATTACCTTATATAATAAGATATTTTCAATGATAGACTGCAAATATCACGTTATATTATAAGGTATTTTCAATGGTACACTGCATATTAGGTTATATTATAAGGTATTTTCAATGATACACTGCATATTGCGTTATATTATAAGGTATTTTCAATAATACACTGAATATTACGTTATATTATAAGGTATTTTCAATGATACACTGCATATTAGGTTATATTATAAGGTATTTTCAATGATACACTGCATATTACGTTATATTATCAGGTATTTTCAATGATACACTGCATATTACGTTATATTATCAGGTATTTTCAATGATACACTGCATATTACGTTATATTATAAGGTATTTTCAATGATACACTACATTTACGATATATTCTAAAGTATTTTCAATGATACACTGCATATTACGTTATATTATAAGGTATTTTCAATGATATACTGCATATTACGTTATATTATAAGGTATTTTCAGTGATAGACTGGATATTACGTTATATTATAAGGTATTTTCAATGATACACTGCATATTGCGTTATATTATAAGGTATTTTCAATGATACACTGAATATTACGTTATATCATAAGGTATTTTCAATGATACACTGCATATTACGTTATATTATAAGGTATTTTCAATGATACACTGCATATTAGGTTATATTATAAGGTATTTTCAATGATACACTGCATATTACGTTATATTATCAGGTATTTTCAATGATACACTGCATATTACGTTATATTATAAGGTATTCTCAATGATACACTGCAAATAACGTTATATTATAAGGTATCTTCAATGATGCACTGCATATTACGTTACATTATAAGGTATTTTCAATGATACACTGCATATTACGTTATATTATAAGGTATTTTCAATGATATACTGCATATTACGTTATATTATAAGGTATTTTCAGTGATAGACTGGATATTACGTTATATTATAAGGTATTTTCAATGATACACTGCATATTGCGTTATATTATAAGGTATTTTCAATGATACACTGAATATTACGTTATATTATAAGGTATTTTCAATGATACACTGCATATTACGTTATATTATAAGGTATTTTCAATGATACACTGCAAATAACGTTATATTATAAGGTATCTTCAATGATGCACTGCATATTACGTTACATTATAAGGTATTTTCAATGATATACTGCATATTACGTTATATTATAAGGTATTTTCAGTGATAGACTGGATATTACGTTATATTATAAGGTATTTTCAATGATACACTGCATATTGCGTTATATTATAAGGTATTTTCAATGATACACTGAATATTACGTTATATCATAAGGTATTTTCAATGATACACTGCATATTACGTTATATTATAAGGTATTTTCAATGATACACTGCATATTAGGTTATATTATAAGGTATTTTCATTGATACACTGCATATTACGTTATATTATCAGGTATTTTCAATGATACACTGCATATTACGTTATATTATAAGGTATTCTCAATGATACACTGCAAATAACGTTATATTATAAGGTATCTTCAATGATGCACTGCATATTACGTTACATTATAAGGTATTTTCAATGATACACTGCATATTACGTTATATTATAAGGTATTTTCAATGATATACTGCATATTACGTTATATTATAAGGTATTTTCAGTGATAGACTGGATATTACGTTATATTATAAGGTATTTTCAATGATACACTGCATATTGCGTTATATTATAAGGTATTTTCAATGATACACTGAATATTACGTTATATCATAAGGTATTTTCAATGATACACTGCATATTACGTTATATTATAAGGTATTTTCAATGATACACTGCAAATAACGTTATATTATAAGGTATCTTCAATGATGCACTGCATATTACGTTACATTATAAGGTATTTTCAATGATACACTGCATATTACGTTATATTATAAGGTATTTTCAATGATACACTGCATATTACGTTATATTATAAGGTATTTTCAATGATATACTGCATATTACGTTATATTATAAGGTATTTTCAGTGATAGACTGGATATTACGTTATATTATAAGGTATTTTCAATGATACACTGCATATTGCGTTATATTATAAGGTATTTTCAATGATACACTGAATATTACGTTATATCATAAGGTATTTTCAATGATACACTGCATATTACGTTATATTATAAGGTATTTTCAATGATACACTGCAAATAACGTTATATTATAAGGTATCTTCAATGATGCACTGCATATTACGTTACATTATAAGGTATTTTCAATGATACACTGCATATTACGTTATATTATAAGGTATTTTCAATGATACACTGTATATTGCATTATATTATAAGGTATTTTCAATGGTACACTGCATATTAGGTTATATTACAAGGTATTTTCAATGATACACTAAATAGTACGTTATATTATAAGGTATTTTCAATGATGCACTGCATATTACGTTACATTATAAGGTATTTTCAATGATACACTGCATATTACGTTATATTATAAGGTATTTTCAATGATACACAGCATATTACGTTATATTATAAGGTATTTTCAGTGATAGACTGGATATTACGTTATATTATAAGGTATTTTCATTGATACACTGCATATTGCGTTATATTATAAGGTATTTTCAATGATACACTGCATATTACGTTATATTATAAGGTATTTTCAGTGATAGACTGGATATTACGTTATATTATAAGGTATTTTCAATGATACACTGCATATTACGTTATATTACAAAGTATTTTCAATGATACACTACATTTACGATATATTCTACAGTATTTTCAATGATACACTGCATATTACGTTATATTATAAGGTATTTTCTGTGATAGACTGCATATTACGTTATACTATAAGGTATTCTCAATGATACACTGCATATTGCATTATATTATAAGGCATTTTCAATGGTACACTGCATATTAGGTTATATTACAAGGTATTTTCAATGATACACTAAATAGTACGTTATATTATAAGGTATTTTCAATGATGCACTGCATATTACGTTACATTATAAGGTATCTTCAATGATGCACTGCATATTACGTTACATTATAAGGTATTTTCAATGATACACTGCATATTACGTTATATTATAAGGTATTTTCTATGATATACTGCATATTACGTTATATTATAAGGTATTTTCAGTGATAGACTGGATATTACGTTATATTATAAGGTATTTTCAATGATACACTGCATATTGCGTTATATTATAAGGTATTTTCAATGATACACTGCATATTACGTTATATTATAAGGTATTTTCAGTGATAGACTGGATATTACGTTATATTATAAGGTATTTTCAATGATACACTGCATATTACGTTATATTATCAGGTATTTTCAATGATACACTGCATATTACGTTATATTATAAGGTATTTTCAATGATACACTACATTTACGATATATTCTAAAGTATTTTCAATGATACACTGCATATTACGTTATATTATAAGGTATTTTCAGTGATAGACTGCATATTACGTTATATTATAAGGTATTTTCAATGATACACTGCATATTGCATTATATTATAAGGTATTTTCAATGGTACACTGCATATTAGGTTATATTACAAGGTATTTTCAATGATACACTAAATAGTACGTTATATTATAAGGTATTTTCAATGATGCACTGCATATTACGTTACATTATAAGGTATTTTCAATGATACACTGCATATTACGTTATATTATAAGGTATTTTCAATGATACACAGCATATTACGTTATATTATAAGGTATTTTCAATGATACACTGCATATTACGTTATATTATAAGGTATTTTCAGTGATAGACTGGATATTACGTTATATTATAAAGTATTTTCAATGATACACTGAATATTACGTTATATTATAAGGTATTTTCAATGATACACTGCATATTACGTTATATTATAAGGTATTTTCAGTGATAGACTGGATATTACGTTATATTATAAGGTATTTTCAATGATACACTGCATATTGCGTTATATTATAAGGTATTTTCAATGATATACTGCATATTACGTTATATTATAAGGTATTTTCAGTGATAGACTGGATATTACGTTATATTATAAGGTATTTTCAATGATACACTGCATATTACGTTATATTACAAAGTATTTTCAATGATACACTACATTTACTATATATTCTACAGTATTTTCAATGATACACTGCATATTACGTTATATTATAAGGTATTTTCTGTGATAGACTGCATATTACGTTATACTATAAGGTATTCTCAATGATACACTGCATATTGCATTATATTATAAGGCATTTTCAATGGTACACTGCATATTAGGTTATATTACAAGGTATTTTCAATGATACACTAAATAGTACGTTATATTATAAGGTATTTTCAATGATGCACTGCATATTACGTTACATTATAAGGTATCTTCAATGATGCACTGCATATTACGTTACATTATAAGGTATTTTCAATGATACACTGCATATTACGTTATATTATAAGGTATTTTCAATGATATACTGCATATTACGTTATATTATAAGGTATTTTCAGTGATAGACTGGATATTACGTTATATTATAAGGTATTTTCAATGATACACTGCATATTGCGTTATATTATAAGGTATTTTCAATGATACACTGCATATTACGTTATATTATAAGGTATTTTCAGTGATAGACTGCATATTACGTTATACTATAAGGTATTCTCAATGATACACTGCATATTGCATTATATTATAAGGCATTTTCAATGGTACACTGCATATTAGGTTATATTACAAGGTATTTTCAATGATACACTAAATAGTACGTTATATTATAAGGTATTTTCAATGATGCACTGCATATTACGTTACATTATAAGGTATCTTCAATGATGCACTGCATATTGCGTTATATTATAAGGTATTTTCAATGATACACTGAATATTACGTTATATCATAAGGTATTTTCAATGATACACAGCATATTACGTTATATTATAAGGTATTTTCAATGATACACTGCATATTAGGTTATATTATAAGGTATTTTTAATGATACACAGCATATTACGTTATATTATAAGGTATTTTCAATGATACACTGCATATTACGTTATATTATACGGTATTTTCAGTGATAGACTGGATATTACGTTATATTATAAGGTATTTTCAATGATACACTGAATGTTACGTTATATTATAAGGTATTTTCAATGATACACTGCATATTACGTTATATTATAAGGTATTTTCAGTGATAGACTGGATATTACGTTATATTATAAGGTATTTTCAATGATACACTGCATATTGCGTTATATTATAAGGTATTTTCAATGATATACTGCATATTACGTTATATTATAAGGTATTTTCAGTGATAGACTGGATATTGCGTTATATTACAAGGTATTTTCAATGATACACTAAATAGTACGTTATATTATAAGGTATTTTCAATGATGCACTGCATATTACGTTACATTATAAGGTATCTTCAATGATGCACTGCATATTACGTTACATTATAAGGTATTTTCAATGATACACTGCATATTACGTTATATTATAAGGTATTTTCAATGATATACTGCATATTACGTTATATTATAAGGTATTTTCAATGATACACTGCATATTGCGTTATATTATAAGGTATTTTCAATGATACACTGCATATTGCATTATATTATAAGGTATTTTCAATGGTACACTGCATATTAGGTTATATTACAAGGTATTTTCAATGATACACTAAATAGTACGTTATATTATAAGGTATTTTCAATGATGCACTGCATATTACGTTACATTATAAGGTATTTTCAATGATACACTGCATATTACGTTATATTATAAGGTATTTTCAATGATACACAGCATATTACGTTATATTATAAGGTATTTTCAATGATACACTGCATATTACGTTATATTATAAGGTATTTTCAGTGATAGACTGGATATTACGTTATATTATAAGGTATTTTCAATGATACACTGAATATTACGTTATATTATAAGGTATTTTCAATGATACACTGCATATTACGTTATATTATAAGGTATTTTCAGTGATAGACTGGATATTACGTTATATTATAAGGTATTTTCAATGATACACTGCATATTGCGTTATATTATAAGGTATTTTCAATGATATACTGCATATTACGTTATATTATAAGGTATTTTCAGTGATAGACTGGATATTACGTTATATTATAAGGTATTTTCAATGATACACTGCATATTACGTTATATTACAAAGTATTTTCAATGATACACTACATTTACGATATATTCTACAGTATTTTCAATGATACACTGCATATTACGTTATATTATAAGGTATTTTCTGTGATAGACTGCATATTACGTTATACTATAAGGTATTCTCAATGATACACTGCATATTGCATTATATTATAAGGCATTTTCAATGGTACACTGCATATTAGGTTATATTACAAGGTATTTTCAATGATACACTAAATAGTACGTTATATTATAAGGTATTTTCAATGATGCACTGCATATTACGTTACATTATAAGGTATTTTCAATGATACACTGAATATTACGTTATATTATATGGTATTTTCAATGATACACTGCATATTACGTTATATTATATGGTATTTTCAATGATACACTGCATATTACGTTATATTATAAGGTATTCTCAATGATACACTGCAAATAACGTTATATTATAAGGTATCTTCAATGATGCACTGCATATTACGTTACATTATAAGGTATTTTCAATGATACACTGCATATTACGTTATATTATAAGGTATTTTCAATGATATACTGCATATTACGTTATATTATAAGGTATTTTCAGTGATAGACTGGATATTACGTTATATTATAAGGTATCTTCAATGATACACTGCATATTGCGTTATATTATAAGGTATTTTCAATGATATACTGCATATTACGTTATATTATAA
This sequence comes from Lasioglossum lativentre, assembly GCA_916610255.1. NCBI lineage: Eukaryota > Metazoa > Arthropoda > Insecta > Hymenoptera > Halictidae > Lasioglossum > Lasioglossum lativentre. Next base: position 57,300 of record CAKAJI010000491.1, read on the forward strand.
GGTATTTTCAGTGATAGACTGGATATTCCGTTATATATAAGGTATTTTCAATGATACACTGCATATTACGTTATATTACAAAGTATTTTCAATGATACACTACATTTACGATATATTCTACAGTATTTTCAATGATACACTGCATATTACGTTATATTATAAGGTATTTTCTGTGATAGACTGCATATTACGTTATACTATAAGGTATTCTCAATGATACACTGCATATTGCATTATATTATAAGGCATTTTCAATGGAACACTGCATATTTGGTTATATTACAAGGTATTTTCAATGATACACTAAATAGTACGTTATATTATAAGGTATTTTCAATGATACACTGCATATTACGTTATATTATAAGGTATTTTCAATGATTCACAGCATATTACGTTATATTATAAGGTATTTTCAATGATACACTGCATATTACGTTATATTATAAGGTATTTTCAGTGATAGACTGGATATTACGTTATATTATAAGGTATTTTCAATGATACACTGCATATTGCGTTATATTATAAGGTATTTTCAATGATATACTGCATATTACGTTATATTATAAGGTATTTTCAGTGATAGACTGGATATTCCGTTATATTATAAGGTATTTTCAATGATACACTGCATATTACGTTATATTACAAAGTATTTTCAATGATACACTACATTTACGATATATTCTACAGTATTTTCAATGATACACTGCATATTACGTTATATTATAAGGTATTTTCTGTGATAGACTGCATATTACGTTATACTATAAGGTATTCTCAATGATACACTGCATATTGCATTATATTATAAGGCATTTTCAATGGTACACTGCATATTTGGTTATATTACAAGGTATTTTCAATGATACACTAAATAGTACGTTATATTATAAGGTATTTTCAATGATACACTGCATATTACGTTATATTATAAGGTATTTTCAATGATACACAGCATATTACGTTATATTATAAGGTATTTTCAATGATACACTGCATATTACGTTATATTATAAGGTATTTTCAGTGATAGACTGGATATTACGTTATATTATAAGGTATTTTCAATGATACACTGAATATTACGTTATATTATATGGTATTTTCAATGATACACTGCATATTACGTTATATTATAAGGTATTTTCAATGATACACTGCATATTGCATTATATTATAAGGTATTTTCAATGGTACACTGCATATTAGGTTATATTACAAGGTATTTTCAATGATACACTAAATAGTACGTTATATTATAAGGTATTTTCAATGATGCACTGCATATTACGTTACATTATAAGGTATTTTCAATGATACACTGCATATTACGTTATATTATAAGGTATTTTCAATGATACACTGAATATTACGTTATATTATAAGGTATTTTCAATGATACACTGCATATTACGTTATATTATAAGGTATTTTCAGTGATAGACTGGATATTACGTTATATTATAAGGTATTTTCAATGATACACTGCATATTGCGTTATATTATAAGGTATTTTTCAATGATATACTGCATATTACGTTATATTATAAGGTATTTTCAGTGATAGACTGGATATTACGTTATATTATAAGGTATTTTCAATGATACACTGCATATTACGTTATATTACAAAGTATTTTCAATGATACACTACATTTACGATATTATCTACAGTATTTTCAATGATACACTGCATATTACGTTATATTATAAGGTATTTTCTGTGATAGACTGCATATTACGTTATACTATAAGGTATTTTCAATGATATACTGCATATTACGTTATATTATAAGGTATTTTCAATGATATACTGCATATTACGTTATATTATAAGGTATTTTCAATGATACACTGCATATTACGTTATATTATAAGGTATTTTCAATGATACACTGCATATTACGTTATATTATAAGGTATTTTCATTGATACACTGCATATTACCTTATATAATAAGATATTTTCAATGATAGACTGCAAATATCACGTTATATTATAAGGTATTTTCAATGGTACACTGCATATTAGGTTATATTATAAGGTATTTTCAATGATACACTAAATAGTACGTTATATTATAAGGTATTTTCAATGATGCACTGCATATTACGTTATATTATAAGGTATTTTCAATGATACACTGAATATTACGTTATATTATATGGTATTTTCAATGATACACTGCATATTACGTTATATTATAAGGTATTTTCAGTGATAGACTGGATATTACGTTATATTATAAGGTATTTTCAATGATACACTGCATATTGCGTTATATTATAAGGTATTTTCAATGATATACTGCATATTACGTTATATTATAAGGTATTTTCAATCATATACTGCATATTACGTTATATTATAAGGTATTTTCAGTGATAGACTGGATATTACGTTATATTATAAGGTATTTTCAATGATACACTGCATATTGCGTTATATTATAAGGTATTTTCAATGATACACTGAATATTACGTTATATCATAAGGTATTTTCA